>JAQIWI010001592.1:0-15628 GCA_034698825.1 Deuterosminthurus bicinctus
GCCCAGACAAATTCTTGTGCCTGACCAAAGGCTTTATTTCTGAGGGCCATGGCAGTATAAATGATATACTCCCCATCCCCACAAACGACAACAAAGCGACCATTGGGGTTGTGTGCAATGGTCTGTGGATAAATCTCACAGGAGCCCATATCCTTGACAGCGAGTGGAAGTCTCTCCCCATCTTTGACTTCAGCTCCGTCCGGAAGCGCCTTCAAATTGGCCTGCTGGATCTCCGAATGTCTCGCCCAGATAATCTTCCCACTCCCATCCATGGAAACGGCGGGTTCCTCCCGACCAACTTTGACCATAATTGAGCCTTCGTCATAGCCAACGGCAACATTGTTGGACCCACGAAGACACGCGATTGTCCAGACCCGTTCCAGCCCGTAATTTAAAGTGGACTCGAGCCGGTAAGTGTTTGAATGCCAGAGCCGAACGGTCCCGTCTTCGGAGCCAGTTTGAATTATCGGCAGTTCCGGGTGGAAGGCGACAGCAGAGACGTTGGAGGCGTGACCTTCCAAGGTCTGCACGCAAGTTTTGTTTTGATAGTCCCAGATTTTGACCAGACGGTCGTCCGCACCTGAAATTAAATATGGCTTGTCCCCGCCATAATAATAATCCACGCAGTTGACCCCCTTCTCGTGACCGTCCAGAGTGAAATTCGGGGTCGCGGAGCCCAACTGCCAGACTTTGACGGTGCGGTCGAGTGAGGCGGAGGCGAATGTGTTGTTGTCTTTTGGATTGAACACGATTTGCATGACGTAGTGGGTGTGACCTTCGAAGATTTGTTGACATGACCAGGCCTTCTCCCAGTTCCATAGCTTGATGGCCATATCATCGGAACAGGTCAAGATGTAGGGCTGGGTTGGGTGGACTACGATGCATCGGACGTAGTCCGAGTGGGCTTCGAAGGAGTGAACTCGCTCCAGTGTGTTGTAATTGAATACTCGGACTTGGACATCGTCTGAGCCGGTCACGACCCAGTTTTTTCGGGCTACGAACTTTGCTGTGCGGACTGGGAGGTCACAGACCTGAAATTTTAATTAAATTCAACAAAAATTCATAATAAATATTATTTTAGTTTTATTTAATTGTATTTTTATTACCTCAAAAGTCTTGATAAGTTGTTGATTTTCATGATTCCAAATATGAACATTTCCATTATAAAGAGCCACAAGCATCCAAGGTTCCGTTGGGTGAAGATCCACCGATTTGACCCGGTCTGACCTCGCCGTTAGCTTCCTCTTTACTTCTAATTTGAGTGGCTAAAAACATCCAATTAAATTTACTTCAATTAACTTTCAAAATTTTGGCATGAATAGCATGAAAAATTTGGGCACAAATAAACAGACAATTTTTGGCACCAAAAAAAAGAGACATTTCTGGTACCAAAAAAGGACATATTTTGGTTCAAATAAATTGACAAATTTTGGTACAAATAAACTGCCAATATTACGAAACTAATTGATCAAAAATATTACAGAAGTGAAGCGAGTTAGAGGTTCATAATTAGTTCGACTTCTAGCTTCAGTCCCTTGGAACTGGAACAGTTTTAAAACGACTTTTTTATACATTTTTTTTTCACCAAAAATCTCAAAGAGTCACATCACAATTGTGAGCAATATGGATAGGGCGAGCGATAATATTGGGAGCGATAATATAAATAAATAATTAAGAAAAATTCAAATGAGTGTCAAAGCTTTTATTATCGCTCGAGTTACCATGACGACGATCACAGAGTTGGCAAATTAAGTGGAGCGACCACACTTTGAATATTCAAAACCACGGGCAGATTTTTCCCAATTTTCTTCAAAGTTTTTCTCTGGTTTTCTAAAGGGAATTTGACAAGATTCGATGAGAAATTAGATGAAAATCTGTTTAAGTTTAATTCATATATATGCTCATCCGGTCGGTATTATATATAAGTGAGTGACTCGTTGGCAATATGCGAAAGGGTTGAACATGTCAAATGCCAACTCAGCCAAGGATTTGAATTTGGCGCTCGGGAAGTGCAAGGGCGTCCAAAAGTTTGGAATTGTGACATTGTGAGGAAAGAAAGTTGAGTCATATCCAGTGATGGGATTGGGAATCTTCCCAAATGGCAACTTTGGAAATTTTCCGGAAATTTCCTGGAAACTTTCCATAGGCTAAGAAATCTTGGGAATCATGAACGCTGGGAATCTTGTTGGAAATCTTCGGGAATTTTGGGAATCTTCATATCAGAGGCATTGATATGCAAAATGTGTCATACAACGCTATTTTGACCGCCAATTGTGATGCATTTAATAGCTCTGTGTTTGTGGGCGTGATTTAATTTAAACTTAATGATCCTTTGGTTGTTATTTTTAACTAGAAGGCTTAAATTTCATCACAGTTTATGAATTCAAACCTCGTAATTATGGTCAGAGTGTGGGATCCAGCGTACAAATGTTTTGAAGTTGTGAAAGGCAATTCTAATGGGAAGTCTGAAAATTCAAGTGTAGGTGTTGTAAAACAGAGTACTTACGAAATCACATTAAAATGCTGATGCACCTTTAGAACCAATGCACGTTATTACGGAAGTACTAATCAACAACTAAGTGGAGTTCCTCAAATTGACTAGAATTCGTAGTTCTTTTCCTGGCTTATCTGAGGGACACGAAGAAAGTTCCCAGCGTCGTGAAACTACTAGAGATGTCTCAAATCTCGAGAGATTTCTGGACTCGATTCCGTCAAATGAACAAGTTCAAACTACAAAACGACTAATAATTCAAAAATTGAAAATAGCTTGCAGTGTAACGACGATTCTTCAGTCGAGTCCGGGGATAATTGTAACTCTGAAGGAGACTTAGCTCCAATCGAGGATGAAGACAATGATGAAATCGAGGAATTACTTTGTTGAGCTACCTCATCTGATCATTTCAATATGATTTAGAGCTTCGTGGTTCAATTTTTATCAATAAGATGTTATATTAATGCAGAATTGTTTGAATTTCTGCGCGTGAATAATAGAAATTTCGTTAAAAACTCAAGATTTCCATTGATTTCCAGTAAATTCCCATAATTCCCAAAGATTCCCGGAAAGTTTCCGGAAAATTTCCTTCGTTTTTAGATTCCCGGAAATTTCCCATCACTGGTCATATCATTGCTATAATAGTCACCTGAAATGACCGTTGCGTTGCTTTACACTACTACGCATTAAAAACTATGCACCAGTACAACAACAGGGCAATTAGGCATTCAACAAACTTGTGCAAACTTTATCATTGACTTGTGTAGAAAGGGCTAAATATTCACTTTAATAGTAATAATTGCTACGGAAAAATTAACATTGAAACAGTTATATGAAAATGAGAGGAGCGAATTCTGCTGAACAGAATGAATAATATCAGGAATGGGCTTCGCATATGGACTCGGACTTTACGCAGATTGCCCCCACTGGACTGGTTCATTTGCGTCTTCTGTGGTGGGCTGCGGAAGCGATTGTGGCAGCTGATTCTATAAAGACAATGGAATTGTTAGACGGATATTACACTTTGCAGTTTTGACATTATCACAATTATTGTCATGTCCACTCACTTTCAATTTCCATTTAAGAAAACTTTGCGAGGTCCACCGCATCTACAGAGGAATATGTATGTAGTATAGTTAGAACAACTTGGATGGGATTGATGCTCTCAAGAAATAAATATGTTTAAAAGTTCTAAATAGAAACACTTTTAAAATACTTACTGAGATAATATACGACGGCAAGTCCTGGAACGGAAATGTAGAAAGTTGCATATAGTTGAACAGAAAAACAAATGTACACCTTATTATAGCTGCATAGACTGTATGAAGGTTGGGGATTAAGAGGAATAGAGTGTAGAAAGGAGTCAAGGTTTTTTGGCAGCGCTCTTTGGCATTAACTATAAAAAAGTCAGTGGATCGCACTTACGAAAATTAGCGGCGATGGCGTCTTCTGAAAGAAGTACAAAAAAAATGTTCAGACTTAAAAGAATGAAAGATTCAAGGGATTGGAGTCACTATCGACAGCATAATCCCAGCCAGTAATAAAATTTCCTTCTCACTAGTTGCTTTTAAGCCGTCTGGTGGTGGATGACTTCTTCTGTATCTTGCTCCAAATGTGCCGGGGTGATGCGTGGGAATAGGATGTCGGTGACCTCCTAGAATTACACAAAAATCAGCACTATGGCGGCATAGTATTGGAAAAGATAAAAATATTAATTAGTTTACCATGAATGAGAGGTGGCTGAGGTCGCATAGGACCTGAAATCACCACGATACTCTGGATCAAATTGGGCAGAACTAAGGTGTATACAATAATGAACAGAATGGCGGCTGCAGTGGGCTTCATTTTGAGCTTATTTTGTGTTTTTTCTTCTCCAGGTGACTTTAATGCAATGGATGGCAAAGGACTGACTGGAACAGAACTTGATGATGTAGCTAACAGCTCTGACTGTAACAGCCGCAATTGTAACATGGAACCGGCTGCTTTGCATTTCAAACATCACTTGAGAAATTCACATTTCCGTTTGAAAGCATTGTGCAGCTTGAATGCTTTGGACGCACACTAGAATGGCTTCAGCTCGATGCAAATCTTTGAGATATTTCAATATAAAATGCAAGTGATTTGGAAGAGGATTGTGAGCTTGAAGAATAGCTAATTTTCTGCGCAGTCATAATGCGTGTTGTTCACGCCGAGCCGTGTTAGAGCACATTTTTCTAATAGCCCCATTACTCTAGCTGAGCCGTTCCGATCATCCGAAACGGCGAATGATCTGGAAGTCTTATTATATATACTTACCCATTATACAATTGTAATCACAACCATTATGAGAGTTCAGCAGGGATTCAATGAGTACGTAATGCCTGATACTGCTAAATTCCAGTAATCCAACTGGAATTTCCTTAATTTTTTTTTCGGTGGACAAATACTTAAAGCGTCATTAAGTTGACATTGCACAAGCACATGAGCGTTTGGCTTCAGGATGATCGCACCACCGCCTTTGACGGCAAATGTGCTCGCATTATGTCTTTGCCGGCAAAGACATAATGCGAGCACTTCCCTATTATCAACAAATCAAAGTCTTGAGAACATTGCTCTGGCTCAAAGTAAAGACAATAAATTTAACTCACTCAGTCAGACTTGATAGAGAATCAGAATTAAATTCGTGCAATCGTGTCCATGATCAAGTTTCAGATCCTTTTCTTTGGATGTTCTTTTCCACGAAACACAGAAACTAAAGATTGTTGACAACAAATAAAATTAACTGTTGCCTAAACTGTCTTTATGAAAAGCCGACAAAGGGACAAGGTCTCCATGTTGCAATTGCTCATAGTCGGGTGACTACTGAACAAATGTTTGTTCAAAATATTTGGTATTGACATTGACCATGTTTGCAAGAAGCTAACCCATCCCCATGACCGTGTCCAACGTGTAAATGATTACTACACTACATAAGAATCTTATCATTCTGCTCTTACGGCTCACCTTAATCTTTATATAAAAGAAGAAAGGGCGGGGTGGTGAGAAACTGCTGTTCAGTGTCAAAAGAGTAACAGCTTGTAGTAGTTAAAATTTATTCAACCTTCTCATAACTACCAATTAAATTGGATCATGTCGGGCTTCACAGCTATGGAGATATACGCGTGCATCAGCATTCCTTCGGTAAGTGGCATATTTCCTAAACAAACTTTATGCATTCTTGTTGTAAACCTTTAAATTACCTCTAGTAAGCCATTTTAAACTGTGAGGTGTGTAGTACTCATAGTGTGTCGTTGAAATTGTTTTCACAGGCCATCCTCATATGCATTGGAGTGTTCGTTTTAATAATGTGCACTCCAGTCCCTGCTGCTGTAGACTGTGAGGAAAGCGTTAGTGATTCCAAAGGCAGTAATAACGTTGTCTACTTTTTACAAATCTCCAATGAACCCACCGCGGAAAGTTTGGGTACACCAGAGGCCAAATTCTATCTATATGGCGTCAATGTCAATGACGTTTAGAACTGACGTGAATATTAAGGGACTTTCCATCTCGAACAGCAACACATTACATCAGTAGATGCGTGAGGAAGTCTACAACTATTACCTGAATACTATGATCAAGGTCAGCCTTAAGGTTTCTAAATATCTCAACCATCCTGAAACAGTGTGACTTCTGACTTACGAGGTTTCATTTCTTTCGCAAGATATTTACAAATAATTGCACTGTAAACTAAATTTGACATTGAGTCCCATTACAGAATGGCACATTGGCAGCAGAAGAAGGCAGAGGGGACTTTAAGCAGGATGAGAGATCGTAGTCACTCCCAGACTGCTGAACAACCGAAAAGTCCAAGGGCCAGACCAAGTGTGCATCTACAGTGTAAAAAAAACGTCAGCAAAGGTGCCGCCTTATGCAGTCATATCTATAGTGACCTTAAATTGTAAAGGTGCATTCCAGCACATTTTCATTCCTTTTACAGTTTTTTATCTCTATTTCCCCACAACAAATTGTCTCTCTTCAGGAGTCTCGATTCTGCAATATTGAGGGGAGTACTCTTAAGTCAGAGAGTAGCCCTCGCCTCGTCTCAATAAATAGCGGCTCCTAATTCGTGAAGTAAACCTCTCTTCCACATTTATTCTCTCCGCCTCCTTACGCAAGCCATACGTATACATCTTCTGCAGCTTACATCTCATCAATAGTCAATAATAACGCTTCCCAAAAAAGCAGCAACTTTCCCCATTCCACTGAGACGGATGGATGAGCCCTTTGCGTACATTGATTTCTAACACGGGCAGTATACCCTTCGTCCGTCACCACCTCTTGGATGGACGGAAATTCCGGACGAACTTGCGGGCAGAAATTTCATTCATCCACATCGGCACTGCACCTTTCATTTCCCTTGTTTTGGACGTATGTGACTTTCTTGTGTGTTAATCTCTTATATAAGAGTTCCTACACCAACATTGTATCTTATCCGTGAGCCAGATTACCCCCTCAGTTATTGTGAACCACAGTTCATCATTGTGTATCACATTCCCGATCTGGTCCAAGTGACATTAGTGAATTAGTAGACGCTCCCCATTGCTATTATTACACTAGCTCCGTTCGTGCTGTAATCCCCCAATTCCCCTCAAGGTTGTGAGGCATTCCATCGACCCGGCTCGAAGTGACTTAATTATTCCAATTCTCCATGAATGTGATGTGAATTATGACCCCCCAAATGTATCCAAGATGCAAAACTGATCACAATTAAAGTCTCCACGAATAAAAGCATAATTCGCACCGCAACATGGAACCCTTCTGCCACCGGCCATATGTAAATCACATAGTAGGCGAGTACAAGAGCAAGTGCAGCCGGATAAATTCCCAAGGGTGCCAGCATGGTGTAGATTTCCAAGTACGTATATCCCCAAAGTCCACCTTTTCTTTGACGTCTGTCAACGTTATATCCTTGCACAGATTTACATATGCACTGGGTCACTTCTGGGCAGTGAATGAAATTTTTAATGGCGGTGTAAACTCCATTGATAGCCGCAACAATGATGCAGAAATTGAGCGTCAGTGTTGGAATTTAATAATGCTAATGCTGACTGATTGAGTCTTGAATGCACGATAGTTAAGTACGCTACACGCTGTCGATATCACGACTCATGCACGTTGCAAAATAAAAATAAACAAATGGCATCAAAATTTGCAGGAACGACTACATAATTTTAATAATTGCAACGGAAAAAATTACTTAACATTTGAAGAGTTAGGAAAATGAGAGGACTGAGGACAATGAGAATAAATAAGACTTTTGGTTGCTGGAGCAATCTGGCAGTTGACCTCCATCTCACTGTGGGCAGTCTACTACACTCACTGGACCGGCTCATTTGCGTTTGTTGTTGGTTGCTGAGGTGACTGAGGCTCCTATATCGGTAGCTGCGCCTAAAATAAGAAAGAACAATGGAGTTATTAGTCGTGGGAATTAGTGTTGACTACTCAGTATATTATTATGACCCTCACCTTGAGCGGCTTGCTGAGCATTTGCTGCAAAATTTAACGTGCCTGATGGGACAATAATAATAATATTTGTGTAATTAACTTGAACAATTCTTTTGAATGAGAGGGGCTCAAAATCATGAATACTTACTTCCGACCCATATGGCAGTAGTTGCTGGAATGAAACAAATACACGAAATGTTAATTTATTATGTTTAACACAAAGACAGACATTACATGATGAATGCATAAACTACGCGAAAGTTGAGGTTAGTAGAAAGCAGTCAAGGTTTTAGGTGAGAGCTTAATATCATTAATTATAATATTTCAATTAATCAATCGCACTTACTAAAAGTTTGGTCGGTCAAGTCGTCTGAAAAGAAAAGAGTAAATCAAGATGAGACTCAATTATACAAAATCCATAAGGGTCTAGAACCATCAACGCACAGCCTTATGCTGCAGCAATCAATATTATAAAATCCTCTACTCACTTGAAGCTGTTAAAGGATTTGGCGTGTCCGAATTCCCAGCATATCTTGCATATCTCGCCCCAAATGGGCCGGGATGCGGAGGAAGAGGGTCCCGGAAATTTCCTATAGAAATTTGAACAAAAATCAGCTACTACAGCAACAAAATGAGACTGATTATTATGAGAAAAAATCCATAGTTTACCATAAAGGATGGTTGTCGGTCGCATTGGACCTGAAATCACTACGACGCTCTGAATTAAATTGGGCAGAGCCATAAAGGCGCACGAAATGAACAAAATAGCTGCAAAAGTCTTCATTTTTTCAGCGGACCAATTTCTTTTTCCAGGTGAGTTTTATTCAACGGATGATGGCGGAGGACTGACTGACTGATGGACTGACTACACACTAAAATTTTTCACCTTATGACAGTGTGTGTTGCTAATTGAACGGTGGCAAAGTTGAGGCAGGTTGGCAGGTATCCCCCATCCAAATGCAACTCACAAAATTTTCACATTTGCAACATTTTCAAATTTCAATCTGCATATATTGTGCGCAAGTAACATGTAGCAAATAGGCTGAACATGTTGTACGCATTTCTACCTGTACCTGCACCTTCTACATGCAAACTTGTGTTTAAAATAAAGCGTCAGTGATTTTCTACATAGTCATTTGCGTGAAGCAATTAATTTTATTTTCATTTCCGATCGTATTTCTGTTCATTCGGCACTGGAAGTGAGCCGAAGGTGCAAAGTTATCAGTGTGCTGTATCCGTCAGTGTGTGTTAATGCCTTATATAGCTGTAACTATGAAATGTTCACAGCACCTTTGCTTTGGCTGTTTTAAACTTTGATTTGGTTAGAGCAAAACGCCGTGCTGTGTATAGCAAGCACAAATTTTTGCCGCTTTACATTTACATGATTATTGCAGTTGAATTTATTTAAGTTGAGTAAACCCAGCTGTAAAGCTAAGACAAAGTTTCAATTTTATTTTATTACTCGGATTGATCTCGGGTTGGATCTCACCGCACGCAGTGACGAAAACTGGTACTTTCTTCCCAGGAACAACTTGGGAAATCGCTTGGAAAGTCCAAGGGACGACAGACTTTGTCGTCATGGATTCCTTTGCCAGCAGAAAGACGAACTTAAGAGGACGTTAAACGTTGTTAATTGATTGTATTTAACACACACATTTTAAGTGACGTGGAGAACATTTACAATTGCAATCCTATTAGTGATAATGCTGCTATTTATAGGGGAAATAATCTTGCAATATTGCTGCTGGAGTTATTGAGGTTACTTGCTCAGTTAATGAGTCACAGCAGAATACTTACACTGCTTACATCACGTTGTATATTTTTAGTAGAACATGCTCACGCAACATGCACATTTTGTCTGGTGTTTTAATGAGTTGATAAAGGCTACCGTACTCAAGATCTATCAGCACCTAACTAAGCTGCTTTAAGAACACGACATTTCATATCAAGCTTAGGATAACAAAAGGGTTTCAAGTCATTTGCTTCTTCATAAACGCTCTTCTGAATCGCAAAAGAGCTGCAACATTGAGCAGGTGCATCTTAGATATTGCAGGCGTGATTTTTAGGACGAATTGCGCTACTGTGAGAGAACAGAATGGAGACAACAAGGAATAAAAACTTGTCGCATATGACTATGTGTCCGAGTCTAGCAGTGAAGGCGTTAATATCAAGACTGGCAGCGTCAGTGACGTGGAAAATCTGGGCTTTAGTTGCCTTTCTTGGAGTCTACTCCACTGCTATTGTGTGTATTCATAACTATCTCCATGGAATGGGAATCCATTTCCCTCACACAATCATCGCTGTACTTGGGCCAGCTACAGGACTCTTGTTGGTCTTCAGGACAAACACCGCCTATGACAGGTGGCTTCACACTAATTTTCCATTCATTTAACAGTGATGGGTACTTTAAAATGCTATTTCAGGTACTGGGAAGGCCGAAAGATCTGGTCAAAGATGACAACAACAATCCGATCATTAGCTCGCTACGTCTGGGTCCTGGTTGAAGATGAGACAGCGGAGGGTGTTGTGGAAAAAGTGACCATATTGAACCTTCTAGTTGCATTCCCCTTCGCTGTAAAAAATTATCTTCGTGCCGAATATTCTTACGAAAAAGAAGACATCAAAGATCTCATCAGTCACTTGCCTCGCTTCACTTGTTCACCAATTCAAGATCATTTGGAAACACGATCGGAAGCGAGCGTTGTTGCTGCCAGCAGTAATGTAGCGATTTGGTTCAAGTTGATCCCTTCTACGCACATGAGACGGCCAAGCTCCAGGGAATCTATTGAGAAACATGGCGCTATGAATGACCATGAAATGGTCACAAATATTCCCATGGAAATAACGTATTATTTTACGGCTTATTTAAATAAATTGGCTCACAAACCGAATCCCATAGAATCGTCCTTTATGAACACAATGAACGGGAGTAAGTTGAAGCATGAAGGTATTAATTTTGTCTCTGTGTAAAGGAATAAATGTTTTTTCTGTTGTCAGATTTAACTTCATTGACAGACTGTTTGTCTGGTTTGGAAAGGATCCTGAACACACCGATTCCAGTCGCTTATGCCTTCCATTTGGAGCATTCAGGATCTATCTACTTGCTCTGCCATATCAATTAGTTGGTGAGCTGAATTGGTGGAGCATCCCAGCTGTCACGCTGGCATCTTTTGCTCTTCTGGGAATTCTTGGCATTGGGGATGAAATAGAAAATCCATTTGGATATGATTACAATGACTTGGTAGGCTTAACAAGCCATTTCATTTACTGACATTTAATCCTGATTATGTTTTGTATTCCAGCCTTTGGAATTGTATTGCGAGCAGATTCAGCGTGAGGTGTACGTGATGTCGGGAAGGCTATTGGGCCAAACGGATGCTTGGACCAAGTCCGCCGAAAACCATCCGCTTTCACCAGCGACTTTCATGAGTTCCTGTGAGCTTTGTAAGGCTTCCATGGATGACGTTGAAAAGCTACTTGCTCACAGGGCTCAGCACTGCAAGCTTGAGTAGACCGCCTGCACATCAAATAACTCAAATGCAGATGAGTCGTTATAAAGTTTTTGTATTTTGTCAAAACGGTTTCCAGTATTATTAGTCTATTTGCAATCCATTACACACATGGAAACAGTACGGTCCAGACAATAAGCTAGAATAAAGAATTTTTGTCTTAAACAAATTATTAAGTTTACATCCTACATTTGGAAATAAATTAAAACAACCAGTGGCACCGGAACCATCAAAATCATATGTATGGCATTTAATGTCAATATTACTTAGTTTCGCGAAGTCTCCAAAAAGATGAATTCTTTTATCATTAATTATTCTTAATTTTTAATAAGTAAAACCCGTGTGGGAAAACTGTTAAGATCAATAAACAAAAAAACTGATTTAATGGAAATATAAATTGAAATTAAATCAATTTTAGCAACAAAGTAACAACAATACGTTCAATTTAAAAATCGAAAATGACCCAATTTTATTTTAGCAGTATTTTAGAGCAGGCTCCCGAAACTCCTGTAAAGTGTGTTTAGTGGATGCATTGGAAATTATTAAACGGATTCGAAGCTTTTCATAGTTTGGTGGTTGAAAGTAGTTGAAGTGACCGTGCGTGCTTTGAGAACTTTAAACATAATTAATTTTCCAACGACCAGCTTGGTCGAAGGATGGTATTGATCGCCAGGTTTCAAAATGAGCTGTAAGTTGCAGTGGCAGTTACCCAGGCAGGCAATTTGGCCCGTCTAAGCCAGACTCGCCAGACCACAACATTGGCCGGAGTATTTGAGCTTTTGTTTTAAAAATGCCTGCAAATGCATTTGCAAACCACTGCACCGTAAAAATTACTCACACTGTCATTTTCCTAGTTTGGACAGCTTGCAAAACTTAATTAATCAAAAGGAAAAAAGTATGGTAGTGGGAATCTACAAGTTGTTCCGGCCAAATTTTCGCTACTGATATCCATCACCTTCCCGCGTTCACGTGTGTTCCTCATTTCAGCAGAAGGTTATGATCAACCTGAATTCTCCATGTTTTAACGTCTCTAAATTCAAATTTGTAAAAAGTCACATGGAATGTAGTAAGGGCGATAAAGCTGCATCAAGCTTACCTAATTTATGTGTTGAACTTTAGAAATATTGCCCTTAGAGGTCATGGCTTTGAGCCCAATGACAAATTTTGCAACCACCCAAGTGATGGACATGTACGCGTAGGCTACCGTCAAAAGTAATGACGTCAGCCATCAACAAGACAAATCTCCACGAATTCAAAGTTTGATGGACGTTGAATTAGTGGCCTCTTCATCGTTCGTACCTAACCACAAAAGTGAGCATGTACATTCAATATGCTCGCGGCTCGCAGCGTATGGTCGAGGATACATTAGGTAACTAGTAATAACTAGTTAACTAGTGTAATAAATTAATAAATGCTAAATTCCGGCCCTTTATCATTTAATGTTGGCAATAAAAGTACGAATAAGCACGCCTTTATAAAATATTGCCACGTAATTATTACATTTATCCCATAAACTTGAATACAATTACTCTTATTTGGCATGCTAAATAAAATTCTACGCATTTTGCACAGAATTCGATGTTTATTCTCAGCGAGACATTAGCTTAACAGGCAATAAAGTACCTTTTTTTTCTTTGGATAACAGGTAGCAACACTCATGAAGCTTCAGTAAGCACAGTAACCAAATAGTTCTGGCTACAGTGCCACAGTACAATGATTGAACTCAGTCTGAATTTGGGCCCAAGTTTCTATGTGACCCTATTGAACTTGTCTTCTGTATTTCATACAGAGATTTTAAACGAGTTTAGAATATGCTCTAGTATTGTAAACATTTTTGACTCAACGCAATTAGATTTTATAACAAACCTTTCGTCCAACTCGGCCGAAAAATTCACAAATGTTATCCTGCCAGCATCGCTGAGCAACGATTCAATCCAGATTCCTTACTCACCCACAAAATTCTCTAGTCCCTGCGCATTATCTGTTCAAGACGTCACTCAACTTCTAGATACTTTCTCAGCCAAAAATGTTGAGCCTGAAGAAATTATTCCGTGGGAGCCACCTGCGTTTTTAGGATCTCCACTGAAAGAATTCCACGTTTTTTTAATTTATTCCTGCGACCAAGAGCTATTGTCAACAGCGAGGCCACTCATGCGCAAGATCTACCGCTCCTTTATTGTTCAATCATGCAAAAGTTTGCTCCAAGTTTTTCGGCTCGCATCAGACGGCCAAAGCATTTTAAATTTTGGGGAATTCCCGTCAAATAATTTAAGTAAAAGATGTTTGGTCCCTTTTCCAAATTTCAACATGGAACCGTTCAACATTGTGACGTGCGGGACCTGCCCAAGGGTTATAGACATCTACAAGATTACTGGGACTTGGTCACAGGCATTCGTGGGAGCAATTTATGAGTTTTCTTTGCTTTTAAACGGGACTTTTGAAGCTCAAGAAGTTCTGTCGTATCCTCGGGACGATCAAGATGAAGATGGTGATTGGGACGCTTGGTTTCAACCAGTTGTCGACGGTTCTGCTGCCGTCACCTTATACACGAGGGTCAATGCGCAGAAATCCCATTTGGCCTACATTACAGTCCCTGCATCCTACGATGGCATCGTCTTCATCACCGCAAAACCCAAAAGGGTCCCAGGGTCTCAGAGTCTCCTAACACTTTTTACGCCTCTCAGTCTCCATGTTTGGATAGCCTGTGCCATTTCAGTCGTATTCATGTTCACCGTTATTGAAATGGCAATTGAAATCCAACGACGAAGATGGTTTCCCAACTTGTTTGATAAATTTTGGGGATTTCGTCGAATTTCTCGTGCTCCAATTACAGAAATCATCAGGAACTCTCGGAAACGACCATCTCGTGGACACCTCCGTCGCCTAACTTTGGCTGCACTTATGAAGCCAATGGTAGAGCAAGGTGCACTGGATTCTGGACAATTTGTTGACACTATTGGGGACGAGTTGGTTCATCGATTTCTTTTGGCGATTTGGTTTTTGGCTGCCATCATTCTTGTCAATGGTTACACGTCAGAAATGACGTCACAGATTGTGCTGCCAGTTTTCACGAATCCACCAACAACATTTCAGGAGCTGGCTGATTCGGACTACGATCTGTCCGGAATTGGCTGGATGGACAATTTTGAGTTGGATTTTAAGGCTTTGAACGCTTCGTACATTCAGAGATTTGTTGAGCGGGTTCATGATTATAATCCCATTGATCCTGATGTGAGTTGCGTTGATTTTTTTTCGTTTTCTAGTTTTAATTTGTCATGGTGAATCTTTGCAGTGTTACGTGTCAATTTTCAACGGGCACACGGCGTGTTTTGGAGCATCAAAGCTCATCACTTTCAGAGGAGTCAGATTTATTGTGGATGCCAACGGCGAGCCACTTTTTAGGTTATCGAAAGAAACGCGCTTTCCTGTATTAATAGACTTTGTTGTCAGCCATTTCTATCCTCTTCTGTATGGTAAGGTTGTCTTTTGTGTGTAGTACATACTGTTTTGTTATTTTTGAGCAACTGTTTATTGACGTTTAGAGCCGCTTAACCGCGTGGTGGAGTCATTTTGGGAAGCTGGATTTATTAATCTGTGGGAGGCCAACAATATGCGAAGAACCATTTCGGTGGGCAAGGCGATTGCACGGAGATCGATCAATTTGGATGGGAACAAGAATGAAAAAGATTCTTCCGACGGTGACGAGGAGCCGAGTTACCTCTCAGGATTCCTCTTCCGTATCATTTTATTTGGTAGTTCTCTTGCAACTGCAGCGTTTGTTCGTGAGCTGCTTTGTACATTCTTGACATTGTTTCTAAAGCAAGTTACATTTTATTACGAGCGCATGATCGTAAGATGTCGACAGGATTTGACTTTTGACATGTAAAACTCACAGCTACTACAAGAAGTTAGCATCAAACCAACATCTAAATGTTCAAAAAAAAATCCATTTAGCTCTTTAATTTTTTGAACAAACTCAAAAACTTTGAATGTGTATTCAATTTCAACTCTGAACCATCCGGAAAATTTTATCCCAGGCAGTCTAGGCTTTCAAACTGTGGATAGTTACTGAATTTTCAGTTGCTGGATTCAAGTGGATTGCCTGGACAGTTGAGCTGGAATAAAACTACAAGAGTTGTCCCGAGGAGGAAAACTGACTGATATG
>JAQIWI010001593.1:0-15626 GCA_034698825.1 Deuterosminthurus bicinctus
TCTTCAATTGCGTTTGTCGAGAACTATGGATGCACTAGGAATCGCTTGCAGGCCAAGACTGCAAGAGCCCTCAGACCTTTATTCATTCGTGTGTCTGTATTTTCTGAAATGACTCGGTCAACCATGATTGAATTTTACAGCCAAGTCATCGACAATACAGTGTCGTTGCTTCTGATGTAACTACCTCAACTCAGAGCGAAGCTCTTGTCTCATGCTGATCGTTAACATCTGAATACATAGTTTTATGGAGCTTTTTATCAGTTGCGTCCTCTGTAGCGTGGGTTGATCATCAGGACCTCACGATTGTCGTGTTTTAGTGTATAGACTAAAAAATTGGTGGTTCAAAAATTCCAATTTCCAGGATGAATTTATTGTTGAATGGTCAATGGTCCCTAATTTTAAATTGTTTAGTAATCTATTGTGTCTGTCTTTGCGTGAAGTCACGCTGTTCTGAAAACCTTGCAGTTCTCAAAACATTTTTGCAGTGTATGGCAAAATGTAATTTGAGTACAATTAATAGATGTAAGCCATTGTTTGACGTGAATTATTATTATTATTATTATTAGAGCCGCAGCAACGCAATTTACAAAAGCTAAGGCTATCTATCAATTTTTGTTAACGAACAACATAAGGTTTGCAGCCACACAGTAAATGCTTCGTCATGAACTAACATTGCTTGCGTATGCGAAGTTAATGTTTACGTGATAAGCGTGGTAAATGATTCCGTTTTGCACAATAAATATTCACGCGTGCACAATCAACGTTTGCGCACGTACAACAAATACTCGCACCTGCACCTGCATGATTAATGTGTGCGCATGTTCAAAAGTGTTTGCGTTATGTACAGGATGATTCTGGTTTCCTGTTACACTACTTTGGCCTCCCACAGAAGCCAAACGCCAACAGGCAAGCTCTTGAGATTTTTAGTGAATAATGCTCAGTTAATGCAAAAACCATGGCTATAATACCAATGGCCCACGTGCGTAGGTTGCGAAGTTGTGCTGGTTGAAGCTAGCGAGCAATGTTTTATAAAAGTTTCAAGCATGTGAAAGACGAGTGACTGAAGTTTTCAAAAAAAATTGACTTCGAAATTTTCAGCAAGGTTTGCAAAACAATACCATAAGTCGATCGGCCGTACCCTAAAGTACTTGTGACTAAATTTTCTCGAGGTGATATTGTTGGATACAGTCACAGAAACGCTTGAAATGAGCGAACCTTCATTTCTTGCACAACCCTGACTTTTTCGTATTAATCATTGTGCAGCTCAACGGTACTAAGGAATGAATTCGTCTGAATAGCCGTTTCTTAGTCGCCAAGAAATGCTCTTTTAAACAATATAAAATTGAGTGCCTGAATCATCATTCTGAAAAAGAAAAATTGAAAAACCTTAAGCTGCATATAACCGTTTCGCGGATCCTGGGATCAAAACGGTACTCTTTTGAAAATGGCCTCAAATTTCCAATCGAGATTAGTTGAACCATCAAAACCAACCTGCTTTGGTAAGTAAAGAGTGGGCAATTTCACCATGAAAATACTGGCTCAGGGGCTTTCACACACAAGCCGGTATTGCTGTTAGTACGATTAACAGCATCAAAAATAACTGAAAATATCAATTTTTACAAATCAGACCCATGGCTATGCTGAGCTTACATCAAGATGTGGTTTGGCAGTTCCATTAGCTACAGTAGGCGTAGAAGCTACATCGTGCATTTTATTAGAGGTGAATATGGCTTCTTTGACATAACACACAGTAAATTTCCACAAGAATGCTTTTGGAAGCATTTTTGGGGATGGAACACGGTACAAGTATTTCCTCTAAATTTTGTAGGTACATACCCGAGAAAAATCCAAGCGGTCAAAGTTAGTGGTGATGACCTTGGGTATTCGAGAAAAAATTCACAAAGAATTCGTGCATGGTCTCGAGATAGTATGGCCATTGATATTGAAAGACCGCCTGCGAAACGCGCCTTTCTGACTTGGAAGAGTGACCCTAGGTCAACGAAATTGGAGGCCAGTTTTTAAAAACTCCTGGTTAACATAAACTATAAACCATTTATCTCACCTACAAATTGCATGCACTACGGGAAATTGCTCCTGATGGAGAACCAGCCATAAATAAACAATGGGACTCTATGATTAAGTACAACATCATATCTGACATGAACTTTTTGAGGCCATCAGTGGGACACTAAAAGGACACCTAAAGTGGGAAATAACTGGAAACCACGTGTGAAGCTTAAAAAATCGAATTTTTTGGGGTGTCATAGGCCACCAAGTTCGAGCCCTCTTAGGTTATTAGATGTTTCATATCATCTGGTTCTCTGTCACTGAACTTGTTCGGAATGAATTTTCAACAAGTGTATCAATCATTTATTAAGTTCATTTCTGAATTTAGTTTTTGTTATTATGTTGAACCCACAAAACAGCACAAACTTAGTCCCTTTACTAAAATATCTAAATTAGAGCGGAAGTTGTCGTTCTTATTGGTAAATGGATAAACGAGGAGCAAAAATAGTGCAGTTTCATCAACATCAGCACAAGTTGCGCTGTATTTTTTATAATGAAATGGAATCTCTCGAAATTGATTTTGTAACTCACACCTGACTGCGGTTATTCTGACTCATGCATTGAAGCTTGGAGAATGTTAATCGCAGCGATACATAGCAAAGTCAGTTGAGGCTGAGGTAGTGTGCCCCTTTATATCAGAATTCATGAATGGATGTGCCAAGAAAAACCTCGATTGATTTTATCGTGAGAATTTGCGAGTATAAAAAATGGAGGTGGTGCGCATATTATAGAAGGAAAGCATTTACGAAAGCAAAAGCTTTTAATTAAGCATTTAACGTTTTATTTTTAACAAAGCAGTACATTACAACAAAAAAAAAATGTGCGTGTAACCAGTTTAGGTAGCAATTTTTATGGCATAATAGAGCTGCTTAAGAGTCCATAATATACTCTGGAATTGATATTTCATGCAGCTCTCCAACCCTACGTCGTAAAACCTGTACTGATCCACCTGCAAGCATTCCACAAAATCAATCCTCTTATATTTCTTAGTGGCATGCAGTGAAAGTTTATTTAAAATACATTCCAGGACAGTAATGAGATTCTATCTAATATGATGGCTACAGACCTCGTGCATGTTTAGCATTGCTTGCCAGCCGTCTGGTCGGCTCCCCTTGCTGTGTTTCCCGCTCGGCCATACTACTCTTTTCCATCGAATCCAATTTCCACATGACGTATCCGAGGCCTACAGTATTGGCGGCCAGACTTACAGCAGTTACTCCGTTTATTATTGCTTGGGACATTATCCACACGTCAGGCTGGAACCTACCAATAATCATACAGACAGATTATGCAAATGAATAATATTGGAAGAGAACAAATAAAACATTTTCTCATTTTTAAATGAGAAGAAATGAACAAAGGCTTCAACAAAGCTAAAACTCTTGTGCGTAGAAGGAAATATCAAGGAAGGCGTCTGTTCCTCGGGACTGAGCGTTGAGAATGAAATTTTTCTTCCAGCCGAGCAATGCTTCGTAGGAAAAAAATTCAACTCTATTGTTGTCATCAAGTTGTTGGCGAGTGGGATTGCTTATGAGTGGCTAGCGAAACGTTTGAACCAAGTACTTGGCACTGGCACCAAATCGAAATTCATCGTACTCCAAAATGAATTCCAATTTCAATTTTTCGGCGAATTCCAATTGCCCAATTTCTTTCCGATTCTAACTCCAATTCGAATTCTAATTGCTAGCCTTGTTCTAACCGTAACCACTTAGCAAAGAAATAATAGGGCTTAATTTACCGTGAGCAACCTAACCAACCCGCGCATGGTCGCTTCACTAAGGGTCGAATCGGGGTAGATTGAGAGGCATTGAAGTGCTATCAGCGAGATGACAATATTCATGCTGATCATTAAGGATGACGACAGGGTGGAAATGGACTGACTGGGCTCTTATTGTTTTTCCTCTGGTGGCTGGTGGTGGACGGACTGAAGTAGCCAACAGTTCTCTTCTTTTATGACTTTTCTTGCCACTAATTCATCTGCCCTGATGCATGAAACCTGGATATAATGATGATCCAATTGACCACAAGAGCATTAGCTTTTGGTTTATCACGCCCAATGCAAGTCTCTCAATTGGCCAAAGGCTTGTCGTACCACTGCCAGAAAAGAAAAAAGTTCGTGCATTTCTGCCTTGGTCTGTGTCGGAGCAGATTTAAACATGCATTTTCATGCGCATTTACCAACCGAATTGATACAGGCTTTTCCATCTGCTCACTATCTCCGCAGGGCTCGAGAATTAGGGGACAATATTGAAGACAGAAGGCAGGCAAGAGCGGAGGATAGCTTTGTGGGAGAGATAAACGGCTAAGGGTCTAGCAGTTAAGGTAGTACTGCAGGAAAGTAGTAATAAGAATTTATTTATACTCGGCATTTTATGCGCTCAGCAAGGCTCACAACCGAGTTAAAACTCATCGTACATTTTGCATCATAATTTTTCAGGTGCCGGCAAGTAATCTTGGAAGAAGAAGAGCCTTCACGGTACACTGAATATGATTAAATAGAACCAACTAACAGTCGGCCAACTTGAGTACTAGCCAACAATAATTGTCGGGAGTCGGGTAATTTGAAGAAATGAAATTGTCAAGTCCGGTAGAGATAGTCGGGTAACTTGAAGTTTGAGAGTCGGCTAACTTGAGTTCCACCCGATTATAATCGGCTAACTTGAGCCGACAAAAGTCGCGTGTCGGCTAACTTGGAGTCGCCACAAACGTGGTCAGCGATAATACATCCACGCCAATCCCTCCTGACCTTATCCCCTCCGCGTTATTCCCTCCATACGTTAACACCTCCGCACAATAATCCCTCCTACGTTAATCCCTCCCTCCTCAACAAATGGGAAAATGCGTACCGCATTGACACTTCTTCTCCAGTTATCCAGAGTATATTACCAATTGGATCCTCGCAAACAAAAATTTGAGGTAGATTTTGGAAATACAGTCTGCATTTAATATACGTATTCTTTAGGCTGTGTCCAGGCTAATAACCATGAACACGCAATACGGATTCCGGGAATATTTTCCACCACGTATGGACTTGTCCAAGAATTTTCTCCAACACACAATGGCTTGTGTATGAATCTTTCAAGCATGCATGGACATGTCCAGGAATCTTTTCGAATGTGCACACACTTGTCCAGGAATCTTATCCAGCATGCATTAGCTTGTCCAGGAATCTTCTCCAGCGTGCAATAGCTTGTCCAGGAATCTTCTCCAGCATGGAGACTTGTCCAGAAATCTTTTCCAGTGTGCATGGACTTGTCCAGGAATGTTTCCAGCGTGCATGGACTTGTCCAGGAATCTTTTCCAGCGTGCATGGACTTGTCCAGGAATCTTTTCCAGTGTGCATGGACTTGTCCAGGAATCTTTTCCAGCGTGCATGGACTTGTCCAGGAATGTTTCCAGCGTGCATGGACGTGTCCACGAATATTTCCAGCATTCATGGGCTTGTCCAGGAATGTTTCCAGCGTGCATGGACTTGTCCAGGAATCTTTTCCAGCGTGCATGGACTTGTCCAGGAATGTTTCCAGCGTGCATAGACGTGTCCACGAATATTTCCAGCATTCATGGGCTTGTCCAGGAATCTTTTCCAGCGTGCATGGACTTGTCCAGGAATATTTCCAGCATGCATGGGCTTGTCCAGCAATCTTTACCAGCGTGTAAGGGCTTGCCCAGCAATCTATCCAGCATGCATAAACTTGTCGAGGAATCTTTCCAGCATGCAAAGCCTTGTTCGTAGATCCTCTTCAGCATACAAGGAACAACAGGAAAAATACTGGAAAAAGTGCCAGCTAAATGGTAGCATGTTGAAGAAAGTCCCTGGACAACTCTAAGCATGCTGGAGAAAGTCCCTGGACAACTCTAAGCATGCTGGAGAAAGTCCCTGGACAGCTTGAAACATGCTGGGGAAAGTCCCTGGACAGCTTGAAACATGCTGGGGAAAGTCCCTGGACAGCTTGAAACATGCTGTAGAATGTCACTGGACAACTGGAAACATGCTGCAGAATATCCCTGGACAACTGAACGCATGCTGCAGAATATCCCTGGACAACTGAAAGCATGCTGGAAAATAAGCCTGAACAACTGCAAGGATCCTGGAGAAGGTGCCTGGACAACTGCAAGGATCCCGGAGAAGGTGCCTGGACAACTGCAAGGATCCTGGAGAAGGTGCCTGGACAATTGCAAGGATCCTGGAGAAGGTGCCTGGACAACTGCAAGGATCCTGGAGAAGGTGCCTGGACAACTGCAAGGATCCTGGAGAAGGTGCCTGAACAACTGCAAGCATGCTGGATTAGGTGCACGGACTCCTGGAAGCATGCATGCTGGAAAACATACCTGGAGTACTGGAAGTGCGCTAGTTGGGTGTTAGAAAGATAACGAGCTTGTAGTTACTGGAGAAACAGAACTATGATCCAGATTTTTTCTCGATTATTATTAGAAAGAAAGTTATTCGAAATCCGGTCGTACTTTCCGTCGGCCTCATGAGCTGTGATACCGTTCCACCTTTGATTATCTGGCACAAGTAAGTCGACGGAGGGGTGAACGTCAGAGGGATTATCGTGCGGAGGGGTTAAAGCTGGAGGTGTTATCACTGGAGGGGTTAAAGGACGAGGGCTTACCCCGGAGGGGTTATCTCGTAACTCCTCTAGATGTATACACGGAGAAGATCCGTCCGGCCAGTCCGGCGTACAGTTCGCCTCGGTTCCAGCATCCTAAACATCAACTTCGATAGAATCACCACTGCAAACCACACAAAACCCGAATCCCAAGCCTCCTGTTTCCTTCTCACCTCCTCAGACAATCACACGCTCCCAAAGAATAAAGTAATTGCCAACACAGATGATACGGAAAAAGACTTGTTTAGGGGACAGCAACAGATCCGCTTGAGGTCTACGCTGTGGTGAAAAATCCACCCCTCCTATACAATACAATACAAAACTAGGATTGAGCTAACTAAGCGAGCTGCTCACGTTGATGCCCACTCACAACGTGAAAAATGAATACAAAGCCTTTGTTGTATTTAATGTTCTCTGGCTATCAACACGTCGGTTTGTATTAAGTATTAAAATACTTAACATGCGAAGGATAGATGGGTCTCCTACTGATGACCGGTTTCATCAATATATTTTGCCCCGACTTTTATATTTTTCTTGTCAACGGAGCAAAACATTGTCTTATAATTACATTGACTCGTCCTTACAATTCTAATCCACGTCGCACATGACAACTCATCTTTTAGTTCTATGTAAGTCACGCGGCACCAAGGACGCAACGTGACAAGACGTAATTCTTTCTACAGGACGAATGTTTAACAAGGGACAAAAATTTATTGTCTTAACTGTACTTAAGTGCCGCAGAGAATTTCAACTTAAAACTGTAAAAAGAAACATAAAAAAATTGATTTTCACAGCTTTGCTACTTAATCCATTAAACTCCTAATGGTATTAAACATGGAATACAAAAGTAGGCACAAAGTCAACGTGAGAAGCTCTCACGTTTTCATAAGGCAAAAGCGTTGGATAGGACAACGTGAGAAATGAAATGAATATTAAGTAGTACCACGTCTTTTCCCTGTTTTATGGATTTCTCGCTGTCAAAAACTTTTGTCTTGATGGAAGACCAACGTAAAAGTAGGACAAGAGGACATGTTGGCCACGTGGTATTAATAATTCAGACAGACTTTCATGACGAAAATGGCAGAAATCGTGTGCTAGGAGAAATGTAAGAGGTACTTTTTTGCCCGTCCTTTTCTCTGCTTTTCTCTCCTATAGAGCAGAACTTAGTCTAATTAAGACAGTTCTTGTCCATACGTGTCTTAAGACACGTTGGGTATGAACAGTTCCCGTGGTTCACTGTAAGATTATATATCGGGCAATACTTCGTTGCTTGGCGAAGGGCAGCTCACTAGTCCTGCCGACAACAACGCTGAAAGTATATTCCGCTGGATTTTCTATTATTGGCTTCTGGTTCAATCACTGACCACAAGGTACGCTATTAAAACATCTTAAATTTTAAGGGAATTTGGCTTAAAAAAACGACGAGTAAGCGCAGCACTTGTCGGTGCTGTGGTATGTAATGTAGTTGATGGATCAATGAATTGAGTGTAATTCAACAGTGACATTGAAAGCAGCCTTTTATTTTTGTCCGGTCAATTGCACTCAACAATGTTTCTGACTATTACAGTACATCGTTGATTTCATGTAAAGATTTCAAGGAGGTTGTTTCGTAATTCTCAGTTTAGGAAATTAACGACAATTTCTGCTTCAATTTTTTTTTGAGCAATGAGAAAAAGAAAGTATTTGCTTCTAGAAATGTTTGATTACTGAAGTGAAGCCAATTAGTTTCCATGCAAAATACCTGACGTGCTAGAGACAATTGCTGCTTCGGTACCATTCTAGTTGTCCAGCAAGAAACTACTGCACAAATCCAGAAAGTCACTGGACAGCTGGAAAATACTATGCGATTGTTGACGAATTCTTTTGGTGTCACGTGACTAAGCCTAACTGAAGCACTCATTTTTGTCCAACAGCTTGTACAACAATGCCGAAAAAATCGTGCGGCCGGAAAAAAGGAATTCCATGGGGCATACCTCGGCATCGTATAAGTGCCAACAATGTACGGGACGGACGGGAAGTTGAGAATAACGAGACGGAAGACTCTCAACTTTTTTGTATCAGTCGAGCCAAATTGTCATCAATTGCTGAAAAAGGTTTCAACTTGACGTTGGTTGTCTGTGGAAAGTTCCACTTGATTGGCTTCACACGCTTATCAAACGGTGAATTGGTACCATTAAGCCGCAGTGGCCAAATATGGCACTACGTCACCATTATCTGTTGCCTTGCATTATGTATGCAGAGAACATGGGGAACGGTTGAAATGTTCTTGTACGAAGAGCTGCGGGTGCAGTCTTTCCTATGCCTCACTTCAGCTGTGGTTTACACCGTTCCTGTCATGGTGGGCATGGGAATTGTACTGAGGCCGAAAGAAACCATTGATTTGCACAACAGCTGGACCCAAATTTCAGCTTCGCTGAAGGCGATTGATCCGGATTGCAAATGCAATCCGTTTGACAACATCTCGGTATCGCTCAAAGTAATACTGAGTACGTTGTTAGGCCAAGGAGTTGCGCTTGCAGTCGCACTTATGAGTGCCATGATCAGCGACATGCCCACCTGCTTGTTTCCCATAATGGAGAGAAATGGCTTGATACCTGCAGGGACTCTTCCAAACTGGTTGTGGCAACTCGTGTTCGCCCCAATAGAATGGCTCATGGGATTGACATCGATGCTCATAACGTCATTTAGTGCTGATGTATTCTTTATACAAATCGGCTTCCTGGATACATACTTGCGACAGCTTGGGTAAGAAGAAAAGTATTTTTTCAAAGTATTTATGTTACAGATAGTCTTAAACGTTTAATATTTGTTTTTAGAAAGCTTAATGTGAGCTGCATGAAATCTCGACGCGGATTGGAGCAGAAGTACGGGCAACTCGAGGTGTTTCACCGAATTGGTCAAGTATGGATTCGGTTTTTCTTTCCGCCATGGCTAGTGGCTCTCGCGATGAATGTCATCGTAACGGCATTCGTTACTATCCGCTATACGGAACTGCCGTTGATCGTCTGGGTTCTCTTTCCATACAATGCAACCGCACTAATGTGTATGCTATTTTGGACAAGCTACGACATGCTTCGTATCATTCGAGCATCGGAGGATATTCTGGGAGGATTGTGGAAGCATGAGGCGCCGTATTTCCGAGGGATGACGAGAGCGAAGAGAATTGAGAAGATGAAAAGGTCAAAGGTAATGAGGCCTTTGGGATTTCCCTTGGCAGACTCTGAGTTTTCTGTGAATCTTCCAATCGATACCTGGGACGAAATAATCAACCAGATTCTGTTTCTTTTGTCTTTTTAGTTAAGTTCAATAGCTACTTCACTGATTCTCTGTAATTTACATAATCATGACGAGCAATCAAGCAAACAACTTCTATTTCTTTGTGTTAATAAGTGGCCAGTTAAATTTCGTATGCAAAATTACAAGTCAATTACAAATTTTTGTTCACTATTCGATTCTCGGTCTGTCTAACTTGTTTAATGTTCCACTAAATATTTACTAATATTGTTGAAAGATAAGAGATGAGAATGGATGGAGCTCTGGGACAAGATTAGATGGATGTTAATATTTGTAAGGGTTATGCTTGCATGGCCAGCAATGATGGCGTAAGAGTGAGTGCTACATGTTGTTTATGTGGTGTGATCGACAAGTCATGCCTGGCAATATGTCTTACATGTGATGAACTTATGGGCATTAGGTAGCAATAATAATGGGATGAATGTTTTCAATGTTCTTATCTGTGAATGACCAGTGGCCGATAATTGCATTAGTGTAGTATAAAGTGTCACTCCTTGGGTGAGTTAAACGGAAGTTGACTTGACACTGTCACTTAAGTGTGTTTATTGTTGTTAGGAGATGGTAAGCTAGGGTAATTAATTGCAGCTCTCTTTGACAATTGAATTTTCTCATTGTCTAAATTTGTAATATTGGATGTAATCAGAAATGATGATAATGTGAATGCCTGTTAGACCGCTAAAGGTACAAAACAGTGAATAAATATATTATTATATTAATTATGCTTTTTTTCTCACGTCCTTACTTGACACTGACCGAATCCATCACTGTCAACATGATCATTCTCAGCCAGGCTCCCCTTCCCTTGCCAAAGTCTTCTCAAGTCTCGTTAAAACACAAGTTATCTAGCATTACAAATAAGATGACTCAGCTGGATGTGTTAATCCATTACTCACAGAAAAAGAATTATTCATAGATGATGTAGTTGGCAATAGGCAAAATGGAAGCAACAGAGAGATTGGAGCAAGCTGCAATACAAAATCAAGTAGCAGACAGATGGAGAAACCCATAAGAATTACTAGGGCGACTGTACAGGGTAGCTCAGAGAAATGTTCGTGTAAGAACTTAATGGCATCAGAGAAAAGGAGTTCCATTGAATGCTCCAATTTCAGTTAGGAACATTCCTAACCCGTTCAAGTCTCTGAAATGAGGCACCCTGTACGCTTTGGGTAGTTGCTTCACAAGAATAATTTAACGCGGTGAAAAGTGAGCAATTTAATCGATAATTTGCCGGCGATCGCCTGATTGGCCGTCGTCACTTTACTTTCTCGGTGTCCTCTCCTTTAAACACATGCTGTAGTCTCTGTGAAATATCTGCTGCCTTCTCGTGTGCTCTCTACTCCTTCTGTTTACATCTAATCCGGTGCAGTTGATCCATTCGGTTTCTCCGTGCATCTCTTCAGCTTCCCATTATCAATGTTATGTCCCACTGACCTTTCTCAATCTTTCTGGTATTATTTGCAGCTTGCCATTATCTAAATTGCGTTTTTCCCTGTCTCTCTAATTATTGTAAGGCTGTCTATGTGTCTCACTGTTATCCCCTCTTTGTCTATCTCACGAGGCAACGATCCCCGGCCCACACAGATTTCTGAATGGTGAATGAGCCGTTGAAAAGCTGGAGGAAAATACTACTTGATTTATGATGTTAAATTTAGGCCTCTGTGACAATATGAAAAGCCCAAAAATGCTTTCCTTCTCAATGCCAAATGTATTCTTTCAGTTATAATGAATCTGTCTGCCAGTACACTATCCGCATACAACAAGAATAAGTGGCTTAAATTCTGTGAAGCATTTAATGTGATGAAATTTTTGGAATTCCACAACTAATTTGTTGGACGAGAACATCATCTAGAACACACAGTCATCTAGAAAGCATTCACACCGGTCGGCCATAATATTTTCGTAAGTATGCACCAGTAAGTTTTGTAAGATACAAATAGGTCATGTTAAGAGGGCACAAGAGAAGGCAGCAGGTTTAACAAACACATAACAACTACCAAAGAAAGCGTAGTTCCTCATTACAGAGACTTTCTCCATCTCTCTAACATCCTCAGGACTTTCTCCATCCCTCTAGCATATAATTTTGCTAATGGAATTCTACCAAAGAACTTCATGACCCCCACAACGTAGTCAGTCTAGGTTGCAGGTTAGATAATCCATGGAGGTAAATTGAAGACAAGATTTTTCAATCCATCCCAGCTGCCCTCCCACAACCCATTGGGCACTCACATTGGACATTGTCCGTTTACATTGTAAATTTGATCTTAAACATTCTTTATTTAATTAATTAATTATTGTTTTTTATACAGGGTGGGCCAATGAAGACTTTACACTTTTAAACTTGAATAACTTTTGAAGTTTTGAAGCTACAAGCTTTGATATGTGTTACCCATTCTGAAAAAAGAGTACCTAGCCCCCATTAAAATTGGCCAACAGTTGGCTGAGGAATTAAAACTCATTATTCTTCCTCTCATGCCATCATTTCACAAAGTTCAACTCATAATAACTACATGCAAAGTCATGCATTTATTACATGCACAAGCTCAGGCACACAGATACAGTGTGATACAATTGCATTCACACTGATGCCATTATTGCTAGCTAAGCATAGTCATAATACTTACAACATTGCTCTACTTTCATGCATTAAACACAATGTGACAGCAAGCAAGCCTTCCATAATCATCGTGCCTTTCTCCATCGTTTTGCTATTAGAATTAAATTATGTAAAAATGAGTCCGTTCATTTTCCCGCGCTAGACTTTCACTTCTTCTGTCTTTCTCCTTCAAAATCAAAATGGAATTTTTCTAGTGGGACTTAACATTGGAAATTTCATGCGACCAAACGCGGGAACCTTGGAAAGAGGACTTAAAGACGGACGGTGATGGCAATGTTGTCAAAAGCACAGCAATTTCAAAGCGAGTTTTCTTCAACAAATCCCGCTCCCTCTCTCCGTATCAATTTTCAACTGGCGGTTACAGGAGCTCATGATGATCATGATGGCAACTTTGAGCTTTGGATGATGATATCGAAACATTGAAGTTGGGATGATGGGCAAATCTGCATGGACTGCCTGCAGAGACGAATGACGCATAGGAACTGGCCTCTTTGACGATATTAAGCTCCATACAGCCAGTCTTCATTTCCACGGCTCCAAATTCACACCACACCACCTGGCTAGAAAAAAAATCTTTATCACTGTGGTTCTGGCTTCACCACAAAAGACAAAGCAAAGCTTACCTCTAAGCTCAGATCATTTTCAGCTTCCGCCTGGACCTGATTAAGTGCAGTGGCAAGATGTTGCTTATATTTGGATGAACTATCGCTTCCTTCAGGTTTTTGAAATGGCTGGATATTTTTCAGTTGAACTAAACTGATCAAATTATACAAAAAACAATAAGTAATTATTTAAAAAAAGAAATTTTAAGATCACATTTACAATGTTGATGGACAATGTCCAATGTGCGTGCCCAAAGGGTTGTGGTAGGACAGCTGGAATGGATTGATGGAGAAAGTAATGAAAATACTAGAGTTATGGAGAAAGCCTTGGAATTACCAGAGAGAGAGCACGCTCTGTACAGGGTAGCTCGGAGGAATGATCGCTTTTACAACTTGTAAAGGTAGCAGATATGAGGAGTTCCACTGAGTGACTGCTCCAATTTCGGATAAAACCATTCCCATTCCGTTCAAGTCTGTGTAATGAGGCACCCTGTACGCTTTCTTTGGTAGTTGTTTAATAAGAAGAATTTAATGCGAGGAAAACTGAGAAATTCAATCGATAATTTGCCCATCGATCACCGATTTGGCCACTTGTAGGTTATTTTCATAACTGAAAGAAATGAGACATCACTTCAGTTTTCTCCATGCCCTTTCCTTTCAACAAATGCTTTAATCTCTGTGGAAAATATCGCATCTGAAAGCACAGAATTTATTAACACAGAAATTAGAACTGGAGACAATTTCGGAGCACAAGCGACAGAGAAAGCCGACTGTGAAAATAAATGAACTCACAAATTTCCCACACCAAACCACAAGAATTTTCTTTGTCAATAGAGTTCTGACACAAACTTTTCAGTGTTCCATTGACATGAAAGGACCTTATTGTCATCAAAGCGTCAACTGTTGAGTCAGCTATCATTTTAAGTTCTCCCAACTTTCACAATTAACTCAGTCTTGCCCAGGTGTACAAAAGCTACGCACTGCCGCCTGCTTGTCCGTCCGAGTGAACACACACCGGACCAGTCGGTATTGATTTCACGGCTGAATGTCTAGTGGCAGTTCTCCCTTTCTTTCCTAATAAATGTTTAATAATCAGATTACATTGGCAAGTTCATTATGACCGCGAGCATGTTTTTGACATTGAGAAGGAAAGCATTCTTTCGCTTTTCATATTGCAACAGAGGTCTTATTTTTATATCACGCTGACGCGGAATTTTCTCCTGCTTGTCAATGGCTCATTTAACATGCAGTAATGTATGAGGGTCATGGACTGTTGTCTCGCTATAGAGAGACAAAGAGACGACAGCTCAGTAAGTCATGTAGACGACCTTAAGATTAATTGAGAGGCAAGGGAAGACGAAATTGAGACTATGGGAAGCTGCAAAGCTTGAGAGACGGCTTCGAGAATCATAAAGAAAATTGTGGCAACTCAGAGTACTAAAGTACTGAGCGGAACTCCTTGTATTTGCTGCCTTTACACGCTCGAACTAAAACATTCCTCCAAGCTACCCTGTACAGAGCCTGGCGTCTTTCAAGTATTTTCACCCCCACTACTTATTATTACCCCAAACTCGAATGCGAAAGCTGTCAAGGAATATCAGAACAACGAGTCAACGGCACAAGTATAAGGACTATGGAAAAATCATTCACAAGCGTAGAATCCTGTCTTGAATTTTCTGAGAAGCTGTACGACGAAATCGGACGAAGATTTGCCCAATCTTTTTGGGGCCCTGATGTTACCATGATTCAGTGAACGAGAATTGGCCATATCAGCGACCTGGAAAATGAGTCATCCAAATGACTCAATTAATCAAGGCTGCAGGCCAGACGAACTCACATTGACCAGCCATTCTGTTGGATCAGTCAGAAGACTTATGGCTGAGTTCATCACTGTATCGAGCTCCTAATACAGCTCCAGTAATACAAAAAGGTTGTCGCTGGTAATGATGACACAGAAGTATCTAATTTAAGGTCAACCTACTCGCTTCAATGTAACGGTTAACTAGCAGTCTGAACGAACAATTGTGGCAGGAGCGAACAGATTGATTCTATGAAAGGATGCAAATCGGTATCAGCCCGAAAATCAAGTTATGAGAGTCTCTAGAGTCAATAATACATTCAGACTTTCCCAATATAAAACAACTTGCACTGGATACACTTCTATGATGGCTGAACTCAATCACTTAATAATTAGAATTCACATTTCTCACAACTGCTGAGGAAGATTAGGTGCACAGGGCTTTTTCTTAACAATACCACAATTAGTATATTTGCTCTCCCACGTGATCTAATTACTACTGACAAAACGTTAATAACATGTTCATACCAACTAGGAAACTCGGTTTTCAAGGTAAAATAAAAGACGGGCCCGTCCAACTATAAATTCTTCCAGAACCAGCATCAGTTCACAGTTGCTATTTGGCCCTACAGTCAAACACA
>JAQIWI010001594.1:0-15621 GCA_034698825.1 Deuterosminthurus bicinctus
GTCTACTGGTACTCGAGTATCTTCAAGTATCTAAGGCGCACTTCAGATTTTGAATTTTCAAATTGGCGACACATGACGGAACCATCAATTTAATTACCAATCCCTCTTGGCTTGGCTCCGAAACTGCGGCAAGCTCTTTTTGCATGTTTTTCAAATGAAAAGTAGTCAAAAAAGTCTACATACAGAACAAAGTCTAATAGTCCGAATTAAATTGTAGTTGAATAGGACTGAGTTATTGATTTAGTTGTCTCCAGTGGTGCTGCATTGAGGTCTAAGTGTGTAACTGAATCAAGGAAAATTCTAATCTCAGTTCCTAGGTGCAAAAAATTCTGTTTTTATTAGTGATCTTCATAAACTCGATTTTTCGAGTAAGTTCGAGTCGAGTTCGGGTACAACGAGGATTACATACTCGTACTTACTCGAGCTATAAGAATAACCTACTTATTACGAAATTTTTTGTCTCGAGTATACTCGTCGAGTAGCAGTTTTAAATTCGGGTATACTCGTACGAGTTTGAAAATTTTGGTTACTCGACAAAATACTCGTGAATAATCCGAGTTCGAGTTTGAAATTCCAATATACCTACTCGGTAGGATCTCTTGAGAAGAGCACCACGCTATGATATAAATACACCTAGTCATCATTTTTTTGAGAACGCTGAAAGCTTCTTGATCTTAGGGGCTAAGATTTTCTTTCAGAAAATCGTAGTTCATAAAAAATAACATTTCTATTTTTGGCTTAAATTGTTTTGAAAAGTGCATAAGGCCGAAAGAAAAAAACTGTAACTGAATACCGGTATAACCCGAAAAAACCGGTATTGACTTTTGTGAAACCCGGTAAAACCTCAACCCGAATCCTGAATGAACTCAATACCTATACCCCAAAGATTCTAGGGTTCGGGTTTCATCGGGTTTTAAAAACCCGTTCATTTTGCATCGGGTTATCCACTCTGGTAGAAATGCAAACCTGAAGTTTTTTCATAATTCTAGCCTTTATTTGGTAGGAAAATATCAATGCATAAGCCGTGAGGAATCTTTTTAGCTGGCAACTTTTTACCGACAAAAAAGATTGTCCCCACCCCCTGCACCCCCACGCCTGTTACTATTTTGTTACCAAATTGATGTGTTGTGTATTGGGCTTAGTTTAGGACCATTTTTGAGTGGTTTTGTGGGTATTGTGGGCAAAAATATCCATAAAGCCAAATGTTGCCTAAACTTTTTTGGTGTTGTATTTGGATGCGGCAGCGGTTTCCAGGCTGCCATTTCGGCGAGTGGCGGAATTCCGCCGAGTTGTTGACATCATCAGAGAGCCCATTAACTGGGCTAACTGGTGTATCAATTTCATGACCATGGGACTTCACTGGAAGGACCAGTGGTAGTATGTACCAAACAAAACCTAAACTTATTTTACCACCGTAGCCTTTTCCATGGGAGTTCGGTCCATCTTGTTGAACTGAACAGGCTCGTTTCAGATGAAATTTGAAGACCCTTCCGATTTCAGCGACCCTCCTCCGAGCTGGCAATCCTTTCAAAATTCAAGCATTCGTCCTGAGCTTCCCTTGAAAGTTTCCACACCTGACAATCCATATCCATCATTCTCTGACAATGACCTTTAGCTAAAAATTAAATGATGCATATCCCCCAACTTTACTTACCTCAACAATTATATTTCTTGTGCTGCTTTAACAACGGTGTCAATTATTATCAGCCCTGAGTGCAGTTGCAACAGTCCAGTTTTGACGTGGACAGTGTTAAGATTGTTGTAATGAGGATTCACTCTTAATGTTCCAGAATCATCCTTATTGGATACGTCAGGTACCCTAAATAAAACAGCAACGACTATCAGAACAGCGAAACTTGAGAAGTTAAATAAAGATACACTATGGTAAACTTGAAATACTTTATTTGGATCTATTTTGGAGGTAACCATGGTTTTTGAATGGATAATCTAGCCATAAAGGCTTTAAAGTTACTGAAAAACATCGAAAATGTGCGTTTTTATACAATACTGCGAAATGACTGATTTGTATTTAGTTTATAAAATACATACAAAACCACGATAGTTGAAGAGTTGGATTTGAATGTCGTTCCTTGAGCATAGCGAATGGCGAGTGGAAAACTCTAATAAATTAACTGCACAACTGCTGTGTCTCACGAGCACGTTAATTAATTAATTATTGGTTGAGTCAACGATAAAAAGGTTCCAATTCCACGTACGGCTGGACATGCTTCAAAGCGGCCTTCAACTTAGAAACTGGAGAGACAAAAAAAGACAACAAAAACAATTACATTTATCCTCTGTGGACATTGCATACGTATGGGATGCATATTACAGCGGTTCGATCGCTTAAACCAACCTGCTTTGTCTCTATTCTTCGCTTGAAAACGCCAAAACGGCGAATTATGCTCGTACACAAATCTCGCTTCCAGATTTGGCATCATGTCCAGGGCATACCACATGGACACCATGGAGATAAATGGAGTTTCTTCGGGGAACTCTTTCAATCCACATTTAAGTTTCACACATACAATTAGTTTTTTCAGATCTGGAAACAACAGAAAATATCTTCCTTTACGTATCCCTGTATAAATTAACCAACAGATTTCTTTTTCGAGCTTACTTTCCAGCTGAAGAATACTTGGACTTCCCCGCAAGATTTCATTGAATGGAGAGTCAATGAGATTCTGCCGAGAGGCTTTGCGTAAATTATTGCAAACTGCGGTAGGCATCCCTGTAAGAAATCTGTCCATGTTCATGTACTTCTTGCTTGGCCTTTGGACCGGGTAGCCCCAGATTGTAAGCTTTTCCAAACATTTGAACGCTTCTACACTCCAGATGTCGCTTGGGTCATCACGGTAATACTGGTAATCGAGCCGAATTTCCATGACATTGGGGAAACATCGAGCAAGTTCTTTGATTTCGTGCTTGTAAACAAAGCCATCCAAGGCAACCGTTGTCTGACTCGCTACAGTAAACAAACCGTCTGAAATGTTAACACTCAAACAATCTTCCTCGTCGCAAAAGGTATATAGTTTCAATTCTTTCAACGCTGGAAACTTGTGGCCTTGTCTCCCTTGGAAAATGTATTCGCAGGAGTGGTCAAAAATAAGCAGTGTGAGCCCAGTCAGCTTGCTGAGTACTGGGTACTCGGATAAGAGCTCGGATGGATAGATTCCATCCAGACTTAAATATTGCAGATGGTGCTGACTTGAAATGAGTAATTTCATCAGCTCGCCCCGTGAGATGCACCCACAGTCTTCGAAGTACAGTTTGGTCAACACGGGCGTTCTATTCAACAATAACTCATCCACCAGCAAGGCCAACTCTCCCTCATGACCACTTTCTTGTACACCCAAGACAGTTACGGCTTGTAACCTCCCAGCACTATTCAATGCACTCAGAATTTCATGTGTTGCCTTCATAACTTCTATCTGGAGCTTGGAGGAGGGGACTTCCCTGAGAACTTGACGAAGAACGTCCTCATTGAATTCTTCAGAAGAAATTTTTAAGGTGCGAAGGGATGGTAAGTTAAGAAGTTGGCCACCTTCCTGTCCAGCAGCAGAATCCACAAACACAGCAGCCTGAGGTGGGTTCCAAGAATAATCCACTTCGAGTATGGACAGACGAGAAAAATGATTTACAAATTGAGCTAGGTCCTCAACTGTTGTCGCTTGCGATGTACGGAAATTAAGGCTTGTGAATCTTGGTCCATAATTCTTTAAAAATTGCTGTACACGAGGACAGTTCAACATCCATGACTGATCGAAATTGAATCCAGCGAAAGGAAAGTCCGAGTATTGCCTCAAGCATTTTTTTAGTTTCATCAGTTCTGCTTCACTTGAAATCCACTTGATCATCGTCGACCGTTTTCGTAACACTGACGATGCTCCCTTATTCCAGAAATTGGAAACTTTACGGCAGTTAAGGAGATCTCTGACTTTCAGGTGGCTCAGGACGATGTCCATTACCTAAATAAAGTAGTCAAGGAGAATGAATTAATTCTGGTCCTATGGTCATAAACTTGAAGGTGGTCAGCGGTCAGCACAAAATTAAGTGCATCATTGTCAGTAAATACTTACGACATCCGTGGACACAACTCTTTCCATGGGAGATCGCTCATCCATCTTCTCCAATTTAACAGGCTCTCGTTTCAGATTTACTTTGCGGAATTTTTCAACTTTTTCGGCTCCTCTCCTATCTCGGAATTCTTCCAAACTTGTACAGTTCCTCCCTAAAAGAAATTATCCACGACCTTAAGCTTTAAATAAAATTATGCGTCCTCCGGCTGAGCTTACCTCAAAGATTGTTATTTTACTTGTCCTGCTCAAGCGGGGTGAATTATTATCAGCGCTGACTGCAGTTCGAAGGGTCAAAATTTAAAGTGTACAATATTACGATTCTACTAATGAAGATTTACTTTGAATTTCTGCAGAAACTCACATGTCCAGAAGTTTTACAACTCTGCCAGCATTTGAGGTCGGAAGAAAATGTTTTCAGTACTTGAAGCCATGTGCGTCTAGTGCAAAACGTTTCTGCAGTGACAGTGCAAAACGTCGGTACAACAAGAGTACACGAGATATGAATGACCTCGAGTCCAGACGAGAAGCAAGACGAGACTTACTGACTCCGTGTGTGACGTCACTAATTGTCCCTTGCTTTCCTGAGGTAATACTAGCAGCGATATACTATTTATCATTCATCACACTACCGACGTCAATATAATAATTTGGATTTCATCATCATCTGTTGTCAGTCATCTTTCGTCATCAAGCTTGGGCTGTTGTTTACAAAAGGGGAGAAACGAGATATTTTTGTGGCAATGTTTCCGGCAATATTTACAAATTGTACTAATAATGACACAGCAGCTCCTCATTCTCAATAATGATTTTTCAAGTCCTTTACGTGACATTTTGGTGGCAACCAACAGTTCTTTTCTCTATGCAGAAAAATTGCAAGAATCTAGCTTTTCTTCATATGCAGATTCCAATGCACAAATTTAGCCATACAAGCTGAAGTCTTTCGTTTCTCTCCAGGAAGGCTGCTTCCTGTTCTTGGAGATCGCTAGTATAATATGGCACGGGCTCTGATCCAGCTTCAGTGCTCTTCAGTCAAGATGTTTCTCTGTCTTAAGGCCTATTCGCTCCTATAGGTTTGTTCCAAGCTTTTGATTACTTTTTATACTAGCATCGGGTATGAAACAGAAGATGGGATTTAGACAACCGGTTCCATTGCTGCATAAGAAGTAACATCAAATTTAAAGTAACAAGTGCAAGTGTACACAGATTTCCCAGCGGATTCTAGGGAAATTTGAAGGTCTCCAGGAAATTTGTAAAATAGCAGTTGATTTCAACTCTAACAACCATGCATGGGCCTTTGTTTATCCTTGAACGTTTATCCTCATTTCCGACTACTTGTTGACTTAAGGGGACAAGAAAATTCATCCATTTGTGTGTCCAAGTGCTCATGTTACTATCTCATTCACGTACTTACGTACTAACAGCAGCCCATTCTCGAGCTCACACTCACTCACGTTCACGTCAATCCGCCACACTGGCACTCGTATTCTGCGCGACTTGGGAAACTTTGTGCACGTGATCGTGTAATATTGTGCACAAAGTATTGACAAATATAAATATAAAAAAACGGCTATCAGTCATAAAGCACAGGTAGACTACTGGAAAATTTTGGGATTGAATTAAGCAGTATGAGACAGGGCCCGCGTCTAAATGACCGTATGGATCACACGTGAGCAATTAGATCAAAGAAACGCACTTAGGGTATAAGAAATAATTTGATAGTGAATTTGATAGTAATCAAATCATTACGATTGTGATGTTCACACATCAGCAAGCACAAGCCAGTTGATCCTCTGACAGTTTAGTAACAGTCAATAAACGGGGTGTATCTGTTTAAGTGAGCCCAAACGGATTACCTCCAACATCCCTTCCCTATCATAACACCAGTCATGTCTCTAATGAAGCCAACTATGTTCGTTTCTTATTTCAGCACAAATAACCGTGACAGCTGGTAGTACTATAGTACTGATAGATTCCAAGTCGGCGCATTTTCATAATCACTATAAAGAGTGTCCATGGCTTCTTTGTTGGTGGCCCACCTTTATCAACTCATTTTAAATGAGTAAAACTTATTTTTTTTCTCGAAAACTAAAGTAGTAATTGAAACGCCGTTTCTTCTAAATGCAGGGCAAGCCAACTTAAAGTATACACTTTGTTCCGTGAATAACTTTCGCAATTTCACGGCAACTCTGACTACTAGTTCTGAAACAACAATCTTGGGGTAATTTTTTGACGTGGTCACCATTAAAATCGGTCAACAATTGGCTGAGATATTCGAACTCAAAGAAAAAAATTTGATTTTAACATAGGTCTTATGGGGCTTTGTTAAACTTTGAACGCCCATATCTCCGTGTTTGTGCGTTTCAAATGTGGCCTTAAGAGGGAACCCCAAATTTTCAAAAATCCTGGTGGCGTTCATCTCCTAATTATCATAGCGATATTGACCTGACGGCAGTTTGACTGTGTACCACATTTGAATTGATGTTAACCTCTTGTCTTTGAAATCGAATAAAAGACGTCTTTAAATCGTTATCATGGTTTATTCCCAATGGAGCCATCTGTTTCAAAATCTCTGAAAAATATGACACTGTGACACAAGAAATACATGTTACTACCGAAGACTGTAAACTTTATGTGCTGGCTGGCGTAGGCCAGTCATTTTTAATTAATTACTAATCCATGTTAATAATTTATCCGTAGAGTTTTTGGCACAGCAAGCCTCAAAAGAATTCCAAATAGTGGACAGAAAAAGCACTTGGATTTATTCTTTGTTCCTTGTCCGAGGAAGAGCCGTGTTGTAAGCGCTGGTCGGGTCAATAAGAGAAAGGTTTCAATTCCACGTACGGCTGGACATGCTTGAAAGCGGCCTTCAACACAGAAACTTGAAGAGAAAAACAAATAGAACAAACATTTAAACAGTTCTCCTCCGTGAATTTTGCATATGAAATAGATATTGGCGGATGAATGGCTTAAACCAACCTGCTTTGTCTCTTTTTTTCTGTTGAAATTGCTTTGACGGCGAATCAAGCTTGTACACAAATCTCGCTTCCAGATTTGGCATCAGGTCCAGGGCGTACCACAATGAGACCATGGAGATGAATGGAGGTTCTTCGGGGAACTCTTTCAATCCACATTTGAGTTCCAAACGTACAATTAATTTTTTCAGATCTGGAATGAACAGAAAATAATTAGCTTCCTTCACCTATCCCTGAATAAGTTAACCAACAGATTTGTTTTTCGAGCTTACTTTTCAGCTGGAGAATACTTGGACTTTCCCGTAAGATTTCATTGAATGGAGAGTCAACGAGATTCTGCTGAGCATGTTTGCGCAAATTCTTGCAAATAGTCATCGGCATTCCTGTAAGAAATCTGTCCATGTTCATGTACTTCTTGCTTGGCTTTTGGACCGGGTAGTCCCAGACTGTAAGCTTCTCCAAAAACTTGAACGATCCTACACTCCAGATGTCGCTTGGGTTGTCACGGTAATACCGGTGGTAAAGCCGAATTCCAATGACATTGGGGAAACATCCAGCTAGTCCTATGATTTCGTCCTTGTCAACAAAGCCATACAAATCAATCGTTTCCAGACTCGGAACAATAAACAAACCGTCAGAAATGTTAACTTTCGAATAATGTTCCCCCCTAAATAAGGTGCTTAGTATTGTCAAATCTTTCAAAGCTGGAAACTTGTGGCCTTGTCTCCCTTGGAAAACGTATTTGTCGGTTACAAAATCAACGTCCAGGCTGAGTTTAGTCAGCTGGGTTAGTACTGGACACTCTGATGAGAACTGGGATGGGAATATTCCTCCACGCAAATCCAACTCTTTCAGAGTATGCTGACTTGAAATGAGTAGTTTCATCAGCTCGTTGCACCCACCGACAAAGAATAACAGTTTGGTCAACAGGAAGGTTTCAGTGGCCAACAACTCATCCACCAGCAAGGCCAACTCTCCCTCACGGCTACTTCCTCTTACACACAAGACAGACACAGCTTGCAGCCTCCCAGCACTATTCACTGCACTCAGAATTCCATATGTTGCATTCAAAACTTCTATCTGAAGCTTAGGGGAGGAGGCTGCCCTAAGAACTTGACGAAGAAGGTCCTCATTCATTTCAGAAGAAATCTTCAAGGTGCGAAGCGATTGTAATCTGAGAATTTGGCCACCTTCCTGTCCAGCAGCAGAAACCAATAACTCAGTAGGCGGACGAGGGTCCCGGTCCCTAGCATTATCCACTTCGAATGTGGACAGACGAGGAAGATAATTTACAAATTGCGCAAGGTCCTGAATTGTTGTCTTCATCGATGTACTCAAACAAAGGCTCGTGAATCTTGTACCGTAGCTCTTGAAAAATTCTTTTGCACGAGGAGAATCCAACCTCCATGACTGAGCAAGCTTCAATCCAACGAAAGGAAAGTCCGAATTTTGGTTCATACATGTTTCAAGTTCCATCAGACTTTTTGTTGTTGAAATCCTCTTGATCATAGTCGAGCAATTTCGTAACACTGACGATGCTGCCTTATTCCAGAACTTGGAGACTTCACGGCACTTAAGGAGATCTCGAGTTTTAAGTTGGCTCAGTACGATGTCCATTATCTAAATAAAGTAGTAAACGAGAATTGGTTGATTATGGTGCTATGGTCATAAACTGGCAGGCGGCCAGCAAAAATTCAGTGCATAATTGTCAGGATTTTACTTACGACATCCGTGGACATGGCCCTTTCCATAGGAGGTCGCTCATCCATCTTCTCCAACTTCACTCCCTCGTTTCAGATTTAATTTTAGGATTCTTTCAACTTTTTCTGCCCCTCTCCGATCTCGGAATCCTTCCAAAGGTGTACCGTTCCTCTCTACAAGTAAACGAAATTATCCACACCTGAAATTCACGATCTACGACCGTCAACCTTTGACCTTGCAATTAAATGATGCAACCCCCAACTGAACTTACCTCAACGATTGCTAACTTTCTTATCCTGCTCCAGCGGGTTATCAGCTCTGGCTCTGACCACAGCTCGAAGGATCCAGATTTAAAATAGACAATATTTCGATTTTTCTAGTCAAAATTCAGTTTCAATGTTCTAGAAATATCTGTATATACTCACAGGTACAGAATTTCCAAAACTCTGCCAGCAACTGAGGCCGAAAGAAAATGTTTCTAGTACTTGAAGCCACGTGGCTCCATTGCAAAACGTCGGCCCAACGCAAGAGTCCACGACGTTGGAATGAGCTCGAGGCCAGGCTGGGAAGCAAGACGAGACTTGACTCGCTGTGTGACGTCATTAAATGTCCCTTGCTGTGCTTAGAATCGAGTAAATTATAATTTTAAGTATTTTAATGCTTAGCACTGAAAAACCTAGTGGAATAATTATAGCAGTGATGTATTATTTGTCTCAGACTGTTTGCTGAAGTCAATATGATGATTTTTGCTTTTTTATTCCAAGCTTCAATGTAGGAATGTAGTGTACAAATGCAGAGGAACGGGACGGGCTTTTCATGGAAGAAATGTTTCCAGAAACATTTCCAGCGTGTAGTAATGGCACGATAGCTCTTTATTCTCAATTATCCTTCCTTCATGACATTTTGGTGGAAACAAACGCATTTAAAGTTTCAGAGTTTTTTCACCTTCTACATTTGAAATTGGCCTTCTATTATAAGAAAAAGATCCTGGCTCTGACACGGTCTGTGAGTCTGTGACTGTGAGTAAGACAACTTGTAGCTTGACGGAAGAAAATCAGGTAGCTGGCTCTACATCAAGTTCATTGCAGAGTCTTGAAAAGGATCTAGACTGCAGCCTTTCGTTTGTTTCCAGGAATGCTGCTTCTTGTTCTTGAAAATCGCAAGTATGATGTCGATGTGGCAGGGCTCTGATCCAATCTTCTGTGCTCTTCAATCAAGATGTTTCGCTGCTTGAAGGCCTGTTCGCCCCGATAGGTTTATTGCGGGCTTTTGATTGTTTTTTTATACATGTGAACTTATTAATTAATTCCGGGCAGTTAAAAATTGTTTACTTATTATAGCATCGGATATGAAACAGAACATGGGATTTAGATCCAACAGCTGCATAAAAAGTAACATCAAATTGAAAGTAACAAGTGTATACAAATTTCCCAGCGGATTCTGGAGAACTTTGAAGGTCAACAGGAAAGTGGGGACCCGTCTTCAATTTATTACTGATTCTTTGGGCGTAGAAGTATCAAGACCATATTGCAGGCCTATGAAGTAACTATACTTGCTCTTTGTGGCACGGTCAACTGAAGGCTGCATAAATCGGGAAATTTTCTGCACATGATAACATGACATTGTGCATAAGGTATGAAAAACTACGAATAAAAAATTAACCATTGTCATGTGGAGCAATCATGTAGGCAGGCTAAAGATTGAAAACAAAGTAGACTTTTTGTAAAATAGCTCTTGATTTTGACTTTAACAACCATGGGCATTCGTTGATCCTTGAACTTTTATCCTCATTTCTGGCTACTTGTTAAATTAACGGGACAAGAAAATGTATTCATTTGTGTGCTCATGTTGCTCTCTCATCCACGTAACAGCAGCCCATGATTCTCGAGTTCCCACTCTCAGTCAGCCACACTGGCACTCGTATGAACTAACAGAGAGAATAAACAAAAGTAATCAGCTGAACACTCAGGAAAGGCAGTCGTCACTACACTACCGTAGCAGTATGTAAATGGAGGCTTTCGTAACATGTTTCCGTTTGCTTATGGGTTAAACAGTCTTATGGGTTTTAAAATGAAATGTGAAATGAGAAGAGGTGCTATTTGTAGCCCTTGGAGAATTAATGGCTAATAAAACGTGGACCCTTGTCAATCATTGCGTAGCCTAGCAAAACTGGATGCCAACGGCAGGATTCGAACCTGCTGGACCCTTGCCCAGCGCCTTGGACCGGTGGCTGATGGGGCGGTCGAGGAGGCATGGCAATTAAAGTGGGCCTCTGTCAATCATTTTAATATTGAAGTTGACGGTGGGCCATGGCTGCATGGGCCGAGCGAGGACGCATGGGATAATGGGCCATGGGACGGAGGGTCCGTGAATGTGTAAGACTGTTTTTGCCTTAACTAAACGGAAAGGGCTACCAAAACGGTCATTTTTCATACTGCTTACCGTGTAGTGACGACCTCAGTGATTCCTTAGTGCTAACCTATTGTCAACTGCGGCTTGTACAGATAATAATTGTGGGAATGTGCTACTACACTACAGCTCTAATTGGTGTTTAACTGGAAATTTACCTCCATAAGTACAAGCGATTTATAAGGTCGATTCACAGTCAATTATTGCCTTGCTGATGTTCATGTGGGCGTGTCTCATCTGTGCGACAGTTGGATTGATTAACTCGCTTAGTGTGGATTCAAATCAAGTTTGATCCAGTGAAAAACCATCGACAGCTGTTTTCCATAAAGAACCATACTTTGCAGCAAAGATTCAGCTTACATTTAAGGATAAATAATTTTTAATGTGATCAGAGGGTTCTTCCTACGACTCAAGCTGCAGTATCTGATCTTGGGTACGTGATGATTATTTGACTATGGCTATAAGACAAGCAGTACACTACTGTACTAAATGAACTCTTGTATGCTTTTCAGGACGGAGTCAACCCTGTTGTGCTTGTTGTTCGTCGTTGCGGAAATCGCTATGAGGAGACACTGAGTCTGATTGAATGCTCAGTGCTCTTCCCTCAAGATATGTCTCTGTTTGAAGGCCTATTCGCCACCATGGAGAAGGTTTGTTGCAGGCATTAATTTGTTGATTTTAATTTTTTACAGTCAGACAGTTGAAAAACTTTTATTTATTGTAGCATGTCGCATTGAACAAACCATGGGCTTCATATTCTGCTCGTTCCAACTGCTACATGAGTAAAATCAAGAGGAAAGTAACAAGTGTGCAGAGTGCCCCAGTGGATTCTTGACGAATTTGAAAGTCTGTAAGAAAACGGAGACTCATAGTCAACGACTGACTGCATCGATTTAGAAGGATCAAGAACAATTTGAAGGCCTAAATGAAGCAAACTGGAAAGTACTTGCTCTTTGGGCATACAAAGTTACGGGCAATACATTCTGCGTGACTTGTGAAACTTTGTGCACATGATCATATAATATTATGCACAAAGTACTGACAAATATGAATATAAAAAAACCGCTATCAGTCATAAAGCACAGCTAGACTACTGGAAAATTTAGTGATTAAATTAAGCAGTATGAGATAGAACCCGCGTCTAAACGACCGTATGGATCACACGTGAGCGATTAGATCAAAGAGACGAACTTAGGGTAAAAGAAGTCATGCAAGTACATTTGTTGCTAATAGTAATCAAAATTATTAAAATTTTGATGTTCACACATCAACGAGCACAAGACAGTTGATCCTCTGACACTTTAGTAACAGTCACTAAACGGGTTGTATCTTTTAGAATGATTGATTCCCTTCAGACTAGGATCGACAGCTGTGGTCCCGCTGCGCACTGCGCACTAAATACTTCTTTCGATACCATAGGTTCGAGCTCCAAAAGGCTTCTCTTACGTGGTGTCCAAATTTGATTCCAATACTTGTAATCGGTAAGGCGGATTTGGTAATTCTTCTTCTGATTCGAATTCCTGAAAAAACAAAAGAAACTCGTTATTTATATGAATAAAGATTTCCTGTTCCTGCCTACAATGGCGTACAAACTGGAATTGTTCCTTTCTTTTCAGACAGCAGCGTACTTTGGTTATGTTGGTAGCGTTTATTCCTGTAGCAAAAACTATCACCTAATACTTATCATGCCAATATTAAACTTGACATGCAGTTGGCAGTTGGAGTTTGTACCACATTTGAATCGGCGTCAAACTTTTGCCTTTGAAATAAAATAATAAGCACGCTTATCATGGTTTATTCCCATCCTGTTCTGACAAGTTGTTCCAACAAGGATACAGAAACACTAATGGCAACAGTCTGTTACGGCATGTTTATGCATATGTGTGACTCAAGATCAGTTTGTGAGTGTGTTGTCGGCTAAAGGGCGACTTTATGAAGGGAAATCCTATGGACAATTCAATTGACTGCTCACTGCTCATCTTGCTTCCTCGTTCCTCATCCTCATAACAGGAACCAAAAATTATCGAACTCTCTTTCAGTCCTAAGCTGGCCCACTGGCACTTGTATGATACAACAAAGAAAGTCGGTTGTTGACTTGCAATCGTTCATGTACAGGGTGCAGGGCATGTGTTGTCTTGTCTCACCTGTGCGACAACTGCATTTTTTAGCTCATTTAGTGCGGATTAAAATCAAGTTTGAGGCTGTGAAAAAGCATCCGCAGTTTACTTCTCATTGAAGTAATAGTTCACAGGCAAGTTTCAGCTGACATTTAAGGCTACATTTTCACATCAATATAATTTCTCATTGCAAGCTTAGGCTATTGTGTACAAACGCAAAGGATAAGCGTTCTCTTTTTGTGGGAATGTTTCCGGCATCATTTACTTTCTGTAATAATGGAAAATTATAACTTGTTCTCTTTGATTACTCCGGTTCCCAACATAACTTGCCGGTAGGCTTACTCGCCATATTAAAGGCGCTCGAGCTGAAGGTGTCGAGCTCGAGTGCAGAGCCATTCTTCCATTTTTGGCTGACATAATTCAAACTGTAAACACAAGCAAAAAAGAAAAATCACACGCATTATGTGCCTTTGTCCTGTCACATGGGCAATTCCGTCATTGTTATTTTGCTCATTAGCACGAGGAGCATAATGCTTGTACGATGCATTGAAACAAATAATTAAGATAAGCCGGCAAACAAACACTACTGATGAATTTTTTACCCAGGGTGACCTCTCCATAAAGGTGCATAGTGCTACATGAATTCCTCAAAGCAATACTGTACTGTACGTGCCATGTCCAAGCACAGTCAGAGCACAAGCACTGGCTTGTTTCCAGTGATTTTTGTTTCGGAGTGTGATCAGTGCTGTTCGTCAACGGCCATACCACGTTGAAAGCACCGGTTCCCGTCCGATCACCGAAGTTAAGCATCGTCGGGCGGGGTTTAGTACTTGGATGGGTGACCGCCTGGGAACCCTCCGTGCTGCTGGCATTACACTTTTGCTCATTTTCGTAATGCATGCCTTCAGTTCAGTCATCATTCAATTAGTAAAGATGATATAACGATATTGCTCTGTGAGATCATGACAGTCTTATATTATTTAATTTATAGAATGGGAGCCCCGATTTTTTTTGTAAACAAAGTAACGAATTCTACAATCAATCTCAGCATCTTGGGCACTAGGAGACTCAATTTCACTGGAACATCCATCAGATAGATTGCTAAAGTAGCAATACCTTATTTTTGTTCATATTTTATGAGTGCAGGTGCAATAATGAACTTTAGAAGTACACAATGTCTCCTTGTATTTTTGAACATTTCCAATGGCGTACGATTATGTTCACCGTACTCTAGTTTATAAATGACACTTTTGGCCCGGCTACGCTTTGGCCGTATTGGTTCCATACTCCAGTATGGATCAAGTTTCAAGTATGCTCCCGTAATTGTTTAAATCCAACTCTACCATCCGCACACACAGTCAGTTCTTGCAAATCTGGAACATCCAGCTAGTCACATTCTACATGTACTTCAAACATTAACTCTCAGCAGTTGCTGTACTTCAGGATTACTTTTAAGTCGGAGATTATTGCCATGACACCGGCAGGTGATACCGCCGATTTCCAATGCACCGCACCGCTTACTTTATCTCACATACATTCTACGTCTTTTACCATACCAACACGAGCTTTCAATGCATTGATCTCCTGACACCCATGCAGCTAGCAAACCCCAGAGCATGATGACTGCAGCTTTGCTGAATGTCGATCCTTTGACGGCGATTCTTTGAGGTAGTACGCCATGCTTTGCTCATGTCGCATGTCGGTTGCATTTATTCCAATAACAAGGTTATAAATTAACGGTTTTTTGTAACAGATTTAAATTATTAGTTTTAATACAGACGTATTAGAGGAGTCATAGTAGATTCGATAGAATGTACAAGGCTATTCAAATGAAATAGGGGGTTTTAATATGTATGGTTATTAGAAATTTGCATTATATGTAATATGCGTTATAGGGAAAGTAAACGGGTACCCTTTGTAGACGAAGAATTTATGAAATTTCCCGCTTTTATTTATTTCTACCTAATTTTATTTGTATTTATTTTGAATTATTTGAATTTGCACGCTTTGATTTGTTTTTGCCTGATTTTTCATGAAATGGTCGATTTATTTCAAAATTTCATAAAATGGTCGATTTATTTCGAAAATTCATAAAATGGTCGATTTATTTCGAAATTTCATAAAATGGTCGATTTATTTCGAAATTTCATGAAATGGTCGATTTATTTCGAAATTTCATGAAATGGTTGATGTATTTTGAAATTTCATGAAATTGTTGATTTATTTCGAAATGGTTGATTTATTTAGAAATTTCATAAAATGGTTGATTTATTTCGAAATTTCATGAAATGGTTGATTTATTTCGAAATTTCATGAAATGGTTGATTTATTTCGAAATTTCAT
>JAQIWI010001595.1:0-15613 GCA_034698825.1 Deuterosminthurus bicinctus
ATCGGGTCTTCGGGTCATATGAAGTAAAGTAAGTAAATAGAGAAATTCGAGCCATCCAGTTGTGCCGTGCTAACTGCGCAGTAAGTATAATCCAGATACTTAATTTTTCCATTGGCTTTCACCAGCCAAGTCAAACTTTTGTCGTCATTAAAAGGATAATGGATGCGTCCTCTGACATAGATGACCACAGAACTACGTACGTTTCTATAACTTTGTCTTGCACATTAAGTAATAGATCATCATCATTCCATGCACCGAAATAACTTCCAGTTTTTTTTATAAGAAAGAGGCTTTAATAGCACCAAAATAATTCAGTTCCAGTTTATCGGATGACTTATCGGAAAGCACCTATGGAATCTATACTAACAGAACTATTCATGATGGCTTGCCCACACTGGAAGAGGATCCGTCACCACCTCAGAAATTCATTGTGTGCCAATCCTGTTCCAGGACGTTTCGAGAAAGTCTAATTGACAAGCATTTGAAGGAATATCATACGACTTTAAAATGTGACCAGTGTGGGTCTATGATCGACCAATATCATATGCGGAAGCATCAAGTAATTAGAATCCTTTAAGGCTCACGACAATCAAGTAGTAGAGAGCATATAGTGTTCAGTCAATATAGTGAAGACAAGAAATTTGTGCAGGAACAGGAATGTCCTCGAAGATTGTGTATCTGTCCACACTGCTACGTGCATGTGGAGGACATGAGAATGAATCGCCATCTCAAATCATGCCCTCCGGCTGCTCAGCCGTGTCAAAGCAAGGAAAAAGTTTGTGACAACAAGGGCCTGTCCTTCAAGGGCACTATTTTTCACGAACACACTCGCATTGCCAAGTCATTCATTAATATCGCTCGAGGTTATTCAGGTACTTTGTTGCAGAATTTTGTCCACAATGTAGAATTTCTTAATTACGTCATATTGTACTGGAGACCTCACTGGTGTATAGAAAAGCCGCCGTACAATTTGCTTGTGAAAGCTGAGAGCAGCAGTAAAGTTGCTGTACTTCCAACATTAAAGGACCTGGTGGATGTCGTTTGTCCCTCCACTCGTTCCAATGTTGAAAGAACCCAAGCAGACTTGGGACATGATGCATTGTATGTAATCTATGCGGAGTATCAAGTTGACTACACTTAGTACGAGTCCAGTGTCTTTTCCCAGCCTTTTGAATCAAGTAGCAGCTCCGCTTCAGAAAGCATTTGCTCGAGATAAACGAAGGAAAGAGCGAGCCCAGAGGAAGATGCAGCGGCGGAAGTCGAGGAAACTGAGAAAAGCAGCAGCTGGAGATGACGATGTGGGGGAAAGCAATTTCATTGTTAAGCCTCCAAAACCTCCAGCTCAAGTACAACTGAGTACATCATTACCATACGTACAATACGTACGATGATGATGACTATAAAAGTTTTTGCTTAGGCCAAGAGAGTTCATCAAGTACATCAGTCAGTGGCCCAGCAGTTCAGAGCGGACTGCTACAGGCGTCGATTCGTCCGTTCGTGGCTCGGAAAATCCTTTGTCGATCAAGACGAGCTGAATGAAATGCAATTGAAGCTAGAGGAAAGAATTGAGGATGCTATAATCGATGAAGCAATTCAACTAGAGATGCAAAAAGATACTTTGAAAAGAATTCCGCGTAATAGGTGGCCATCATTTGTTGAGGAAATGAAGCGACGTCGAAGCAAGTGGAAAGACTTGGGCTTTTCTATTGAAGACTCTGCTTCCGTTGTTAATGATAAATCAGATGACGGTGATAAAGCCGGAGATAATAAGCCGTTAGAAATAGGCAAAGTAGAGATTGTTGAGGAAGATCCCTCTGCTGAAATGCCCTACTGGAAACTTGTGGAAATTAATTTAGACCACGGACGAAAGGGACAAGAGGATTCTTCTCTTCTTGGATCCTTGTACCAACCCTGTCAATCATGTCACCAATTATTTCACGAAGATCTTCTGGACGAGCATACGGTTTGACCATCATAATTAAATCCGTGTCGTTCAGAACTGTAAAGTGAAATATTTGTTCAGGCCGCATGCAAAGAGCAGAAGGAAAGGTTGTCCAAGAAATTTAGACAACAAATGACTAATTCATCATGGAGTACGAAAAAGACGGTTTCTACGCCAAATTGCAAAGTCTCGCATTGCACAGTTCTTAGTATTCCACCACCTGTCGCTGGACGGTAATTTTTCATAAAGCAAGGTCAACATCATTAAATGCTGAAATCAAATCATTCTTTATTGAGAATCTCTATTTAGGGAACATTGCTCCAGCCTTGCGCTGAGTGTTGCTCCGCATTCAAAGTACTGCCGTTGGGGTAAAAGTAAGTACGCCTTCGTTACAAAGCCTGGACGGCTCTGAGGCCTACGGGGCCTCAGTCCGATGCTTGAGGACCGTGAATCTTGGATTACATAAATTAACAAACAACTGATATGTATTTGAGCCCGCAAAAGAGCGTTTGTATATTTAGCAGTCATGCCTTGTAATATGGGCGCAGTACTTCCCTGTGATAATCAATATCCACTCGTCTATCATTAAAATGAACCCAGTGATCGTTGAATGACCTCTGCAAATGTTTTACTATTGTAGTTCTCCGTCGTCTGATAATAATTAGGTCTCGTGACATCTATTTGCTTAGTAATGATCCTGCATAACCTATCAGTTCATTGGTATATACTATTGTACTGCATCAATAAATATTACAGCCTGTTTTATTCTTTCTCTCATCAGTTTCCTACTGAACAACCCCTTGGAGCTTTGATCCAGCATCCCACACTTTCATCGTCTGACTGAGAGCTTGTTGCATAATGTGTATCCTCTTCGTTGCGGTCAATGAGGACGTCGGGGGAAATGAATACAAGTTGATTATTGCTTCCAATCGTGATGAATTCTACAGTAGAAAAGCTCGACCTGCTCATTGGTGGGACAATTCTTCGAACAATATCGGAGGTGAGGGTCCGCTTGTACCAATTATGCAAGCCGAATGGTTGTGACGTGACTAATTTTACGTATTTTGATAATAGGAGTGGACATGGAGCCCGGCCGGGAAGGTGGAACGTGGTTAGCAATTAACACTAAGGCGGGACGCGTGGGGTCATTGCTGAATATCTGCACTCCTGATTTAAGTCTTAACAAAAGGGGACGAGGAAGGTAGTTGTCTTGAAAATTACAACAAACATGTACTACAATTTAATGCATCTGTTTCTAGTATAGTGACTGATTTTCTCAATTCTCCAAGTCCATCGGATGTTACAAGCCAGTTGCTAAGAGACGCCTCAGAATACAATCCATTCCAACTGGTCATGATAGACAACCTGTGAGTTGTAGATTTCCCAACAATTTTCCTATAATTAATTAAAATTTAATACGCAGATCAACATCATCCCCCGATCTGGTCTACTTCAACAGCACTACCGAGACTGGTCCATGCCAACTTAAGTCAACCGGAGTGTACGGATTTGGCAATAGTAGGAGAATGGAATGTCCATTCAAAAAAGTGCAAGATGGCAAAGCTAAATTTGCCAAGCTTGTAGCCAAATTCAACACGACAGCTAACCAGAACGAGCTGATCGATGGGATTTTAGAAATTTTGAAAAGTCGGGAAAAGTACGTTCTAATGTTTATCCTTTGTTTCACCAAAGATGACATTTTAAAACTACAATTTTGATTTAGACATCTACCGGACCCTCAATTGAAGAAGCAAGCACGGTCTTTTTCAATTGACCTACAAGAGAATTTGAGTAGTAGATTTGTGGAGTCTCCGGGACACAACTACGGAACGAGGTGAGCATCCTCAAACGTTGAGTAATTGATGGCATTACATCTTCATGCCGTTTTGTGTAGGACAAACACCATAATTCTGGTCACTGGCAACAACGACGCGACCTTTGAAGAATGGACGCTGGAGGAACCTATACATATAGAGCAACCTAAGTGGATCCATTCTAAATACACCTTCCGACTTCCCACACAATGACTGAGATTAATAAATCCTTGAGACATTTGGAGAATAAAGCATATATTTTAGTGATCGTGATATAAAGGCAATAAATCTTATTGTAACATCATTAGTTGATCTATAACAACCACAGCTTGGCAGACTTAATTATTTATCATTCATTTCCCAATGAATGCCGCGGGATGAAACTAAAAACAACGAGGAATAGTGACCATCACAGAAAAATGCGTAGCTTGCAACAGAATGATTTGAGGGTAAACTGGTCCCAAAACCAAATCCAGAAACAAAATACATTTTCCTGTGACAATCTGCACTAACTTCTCACTAAAATTATAATCCAGAGATACTCGAATACTCAAAGTTGTACGCACCCTACCCGTACCCCATCTAATCTAAATTGCAAATTAAATTGAATTATTTTCCTCTCCTTCGACACAATCACAATATTTCTTAAAAACATACCAGAACTGCTATTAAATAACTGCCTAAGGCCACCAAATCTCGGTTATACAACACCATAAACTTTTGTCATGTGCCCGACATCTGCGGTTATATACAGAAAGCACCCAGCCAATAGCTTTAATGCGACAAAACTTGATTTAAAATTTCACGGGTTGCTCATTCACCAAATCCCAGCCAAACATCACGATGCATACATTTCTTTGAGAACAAACTGGTGGACAGTCTTGATTGTTTAACGACTGGTATATTATTAATAACTCAGTCTAAATGTGTCACGGCGAGATGACGACTTCTTCTAGTACTTGCAATAACCTTATGGACATGAACAGTGAATCCATATATGATTTGCCGACTGATGCAACGATGGATTTGCTCACAACCCGATACCACTCGCTGAAAGACCAATGAAATGGTCCCAGTAGTACATGGGCATCGGGGCATGAGCTTTCTAAGTCATGCCGGCATCTTTCCGGTTTAAGGCTACTTCACTGATACCGGCACTTGCATTCTTCTCAGTTTCTTCGATCCTCTTCTTTTTCAGCTTGAGCATTTCTTCCTTCAGCTTACTAAGTATAGCATAATTTGGAGAATTGGCCGATGCCTTGCTCTGCAAAGTTGTGATCTGCTGCTCTTCCTGTTTCTTTTCCTTCACGCTCTTGATCGAGCCATTTCCATACAGGCGTAAGAAAGATCCGAAATTTTTTATGTGTGGATGGATTTTCTATAACAAAGAGTCATGTGAAGATCATGTGAATACAGTCTTCCAATAACTGCCTACAGAACTTACACATAGCAAAGCTTGAGAAGCCAACTGCTTCCCTTCCCGCTTGTTACTTGCGGTGACTTCTACGGAATACTCTCCAGTTTGCATTCTAAATCTGTTGGCTTGGCCATTGGTGGAAATTACTTCAAATTTGATATCTGACGTACTTCCCTGGCCGAAATTCCTGTTGAATAATAAAAATTGGAAAATTCAAGTCTTTTCATTCCAGTTCAGTATCCGTTGAGGTAATTATGTTTACCGCTGAAGACAGGCCAACAACAAGGCGTAAGGCGATGGTTCACTCACACTGGCACACATTTTAGGAATACGTGGATCGTCCATTTCCACTTGATCAAAATACTGCGGACAATTTTTCTTCCTTTAGCACCTTTGCATTTGAAATCATTTAGGAATGTTACTCGCACTCACCCCGATATGATAAAGCTCGTTGTTCGTAGGGCCACTGGTTTTTAACACTTCCTTCATCTTTGGAATCAAAATCTCCAAAGTAGCAGCAGCTGCCGCAGCTTTAGCCAACTTCTTGCTTGTACCGTAGCCAGATCCATACTTGACATTATTGATCATGACTGTTGCAGCATAGGGGGCTGCTGAATTTCGGATTTCTCCGAATGTATAAGAGGGCTGAGTTCTCAAAGCGTGCTGAACATATTCGTGTAGAATGCAGACGGAGCTTTTTCCTTGAGGATTCATAGTGTACTCCTTGATCGCCTTCCCGGAGTCGGCATCTCCGGCTGAGATAAACAATACAATAGTGTCAATATCAGAGCCAGCTACGCTGCCAAATACACTTAGAGACAGTTACGTACCTGGCCTCTGAACAGGGAAAGTAATGAGCTGAACTCCTTCGGGCAATGTCGGTCTCTGTAGATTTAGTCTTTTCTGCTCTTTGGTATGCTTTCTCCGATCTCGCCATGACCTAGAAATTTTCATTGTAGTCATTGGATGGAATGAAACTATATCGTGATGAGTCAATTTGACTTACTTAAAACGCTTGCACTTGACTTGCTTAAACTTGAACAAGCTCATACAATACTCTCGCAATTCATCAGCTGTGACCGAGTTGAGCTCGTTTGCCTCCTGCGATGTCTCAACTTGAGCTTTAGGAATCAAATTTTTTATCTCTTCAGTGTTGATTTCAGCGTGATCAAGAGTTGGTTTGTCGTCCATGAAAAGCTTAAGCCGTTCCCGAATGGGAGTAGTAGTCTTCTTTCCAGCTCCGAGCCCATCTTCCACTACTAACTGTTCAGTTCCGACGATGCGAACACTAATTCGTCCGTTCTCATTCACTGGTGCTTTCACTCCAGTCATGGGACAAACTCCCATATCTGAGTTGAGGACGTTAGACTGACCATGACATTCCACATTGCCGTTCTGAGCGCTAACTAAAGGAGCAGAAGGTAAGTCTTCATCATCTTGAATCTCTCCAGGCTCCAGTTCGTCTTCGACGCTGATATCGATGGGTGCCGATTTCATATCGTCCACAACAGCTGGTGAATTTGGAATTGACTGGTCTGCACCATTGTCTGTTGGCGTATTGAAGACTGATTGCGACTGTGACGGAGTTGGTGCGTTCGTTTCACACGGCGGATCGGCAATATTGTTTACTAGATCGCTAGGCTGGCCGAAATTTTGTGACTGCAAATTTTCTGCATCTTCCATTATTTCTGAAGGTACAGAATTCTCAACCTTAATTACGACTTCTTCACCCTCTGCGTTCTCTTTATTGGCTGCTGATTCTCGTTCCAAAGCTTTCCGATACGCCAGGCACGGGATGGCACTCAATGGCATAGAATGTCTCTGCGATTATGTGTAATGAATTGTTAGTATTCCCATTCTACAAACAGTCAGATTACAATGACATGAAAGTTCACCCGAGCAGATCCAGCGCCAAGGCGATATGGTTTAGAGAGTGTACAAACTCTTGTCTTTCGATGCAGATAAACAGGCATTCCACTCACATGTCGAACTTGGATCCAACCTCCCGGCAAATCATCAAACTTGCTTTTTCCTTTCTCTGGATGGAACGATATGAAAATGTTACTGATAATCTAAAATCCCTCTCTTGCCACCAAAAGTACTATGCTTTTCACCTTCCAGTATCATGACAACTTTCTCATTATACTTAGTACTGGAATCTTCTTTGTCCTCTTCCAGCTCTCCAGCTTCCAGTCCCTCATTCTCCCTTCGATCTTCTCCACCATCTTCCAGTTTATCCGTCCCCGTCGACACCAAATTCTTGATACGGTCATGCTCCTGTGGCATTAATTTCCGTCGTTTAGGTGCCCTTCGAAAGTCTTCCGGCAAAGCTGAGGATATTACAAATTATATTCCGTTTGATCTTTGAAAAACTAATATGACATGCTGAAGAGGAACAATTAAACTAACTCACCTTCATCCAACAACTCATCCACTTCATCTTCCCCACATGAATCTCCGTAGTCCGTGTCAGAGTCCGAAATGTTCTCCTCTTCTAGTCCATTTTCCGTGTCCTCCTTATCTTCCTCGATTTCCATTTTGCATTCCCGCTGATGTGAGCCACATAAATTTAAACATTTTCTTAATACTTTTGTACAAAACTTAAATTGACTGTCAAAGCTGCACCTAACTGAACTAACTAACTTCTGCAAGCTTAGTGCCCCTGATTCTCTGGACAATTAATACTAATGGAAATTCTAGCGTAGTAGATGCAAGTTATCAAATTTATCAGTTACCTTCTGAAATCACGCCCGCGTGCCAAAGAAGTCAACACACCGAGAAGCACATAAATCCATTCCCACCCACAACAAAATTCCCAATCATATATGACGCTCCATGTTTTTCCAATTATCTAAATAAATTGAGGCGAAACTGCAGAGAATGAAGAACCTTCTCTGACTGCGAACTGTTTCCAGTGTCTCTTCTCTGAATATTCGAGTCAGTCAGACGACACACATTGGAACCTCACTGGCTCCAGCAAGCAAACTGCTCTACATTTGTGAGAGGAGTCTGGCCATAGAGGCGTCTGGGTTGTGGCGGAATATTTCTATTCCCACGTGCCGTGAGAAATTAAATCAACGACAACTCATTCAACTATAATTTATTTACCTGAGTGTTGTCAGCTGTGAATTGTGAATGTCAGCACACTTGAGTAGTTGAGGTCAGCGTACTTGGAGTTGTGCCAGATTTACAACAACTATAAACGCACAATGATAAGTAACTTGGATAGTCATCACGAAGCGTGGAGCAGCACGCTTTCAGACCTCAAAATATGCCCTTCAGAAGATATAAAGGTGACAATTCACCGGTTAGAAAACATTGCAGGTGAAAAAACATTTGAAAATTTCCTTTAAATTGACTTGAAATTATAATGTATTTGTATCTTCTTGTATTAGGTTTCCTGAACCATGGAAAAGGAGCTGAGGCATTATTGTCGGAGGATGTGGTTCTTCAAGGGCTTAATATCTTCATTCGAAATGCTCTAAACGAAAGAGTCCTGCCCGCTGTAGAGAAGATTGTCGGTGTTAATGACGGACTAGAGAGTGAAGATGAGAGTTTGAAAGGACTGTCGGAAGCATTCTTTGCATTGGTGACGAACTTCACCAGCCACGACTCGTCTGCGGAATCTTTCCTAAAGTGTGAGGGAATGATCGAGGACTTGAGGCCTCTTTGGTTGGACGGAAAGTATTCCAAGATTTTTCCTCTCACTGTCAAATCTTTGCATAATTTATCCACGGGAGAAAAAAAGAGAGAGTTACTCTTGGAGAAGTATCCTGGTGTGATGAGAGATTGTATTCGTTTGATTAGCTCTTTGAGTGACAGCCCTGAGCAGCTGGAACCTTATGTGGTTTTTATTGCTAATATGACCAGCACGAGGGAAGCTAGACGGTGAGTTTGAAATTAATCGTTTTATGTGTTGTATTATGAAGATGGATTTGTGCAGTGTTAATTAATGTGTCGTTAATGTGAGATTCACTTTTTGTACAGGCTTCTTCTGGATCCCAATGATTATGAGATGTATGAGGATATTTTCAAGCTGCTTGACCCCGCACGGCTGGCTCCTGTTCGGCGGGCGGGATCTCGGATTATCAAGCATCTGACGGCAGATGCAGGTGGAGTGTTAAAGCGTTTAATTTATAAGATTTTAGAGGTGATACTAATCATGAATGTTTCTGCAGTTTGTCACTCATATCTTCTTGGAGAGACTGTGAACATATTGCCTGCTATTTTACTTCCCCTGGCAGGCAACGAACAATTTGACGATGAAGACTACGCGACTATGCCGGTAGAGCTTCAGTACTTGGATCCATCCAAGACTAGAGACGAGGACATGGAAGTTAGAGAAAATTTGCTTGCTGCCATGTTGCAGGTGTTTCCTAAAAGACGATACTCATTTCGATGCTACTCGAATGCAATCCATTTTTACGCTTGGGGCTTAATGTTGCAAAATTTGACAAATTCACAGTTATGTCGACTAAGAAGTTGCCGTATAAAAATCCGAGATGCGAATGCTTATTACATTCTGAGAGAACTACACAAATTCGAGACGGAGGAGAACATGATTGACCTAGTGGAAAAAGTGGTGGACTTACTCATCAGGTACGTCCAGCCGTATGCCTGCTACCGAATATTCTACAGCTCTTCCAATTTTTGTTCTTGTATGTTTAATAGAAAGGAGGAAGAAATCGGAGAGAAGGGCGACTTTGTGGACTTCTCAGTTCCTCCACTAGAGCAATGGGTCAGTGGTAAATGGAAGTATCCTGAAGATGCAGAGATGAAGTGATAATTAGCCTAAAAAGCCAGCCACATTCAAAGACGCTGGTTGCAGTGACATTTATGGTATTGGATTTCAAAGGGACCCAGTCCACGTCTGGCCTTTGCCACTATTGCAAATTTCCACGAATGTACTCTTGTGTTCCACACGTCCTATATTTTGCATTAAATGTACGATTTACCATATTCCATGTCCGAAGGTTTTCTCTTTCGCAGCTGATAGCTCAAGATTGGTTCTGAGTAATTTTCGTGTAGTCGTGCGAGAAGTCATGCATGTCCATGTTAATCTACCTTATCTATGTGATAGACGTAAGAGGCCAGTGATTGACTGTATTGCATTGTAGAGACCGCATATCTCACGACATACCATTACATGCCCTCCGGGTGCTGTTTCACTGGAGTAAGAATTTGCTGTGCAGAATGCTTCCTTGTAGAGCGCATAAAATTTCCCTGGCACCGGAAAAAGCCCAAGCATTGGTTCAATTATGACTAAAACCGCTTGTCATTCCACCTGACTAACTGCCCTTTTAGCATGTATGCGGCAGGTTCGACCGTCATCGCTCGAGTTTTTGCTCACCAACGCGGAGTCTTCTGGTTTTGGGCGGGGTGGGTGAGAAACGTGGGCACGCACATGCACAATTATTAACATGATCATTTTTGGTCCCATTGCAAATAGTTATGGACGACCATGTTAATTCTCTGAGGCTCAACTTTTGCTGGTCTTTCATTCTTGTATGGCGCTCATGGTAATGACAATGACAATGAATGGGAGAACAAACAAGGGTAAATGAGCGGAACAAGACAATATGTATTCCCCCTCTCATATCCTTCTAAACTATAGCCGGATCTCATTTTGTCCTGCTAGTGAAATCAAATCCTTGATATGACAGTAAGGAATGATGTGATATGTCGAGGTGGATTGAGAATGTCATACTACTGCTTGTTTGTTTGCTCAGAAAGGGAATGGGTGTGCCGGCAATTGGATCCTTTTGAGCCTTTAATCTGAAGGAAATGTGTGGGGAATATGGACAATTACATGACACCAAATCCTTTCCCATGCTTAACTTCATGCTCATCCAAGTGGCACTCAGTGGATTACACTGAATCGCGAACAAGTGAAGGGGAAAATATGGAGAAAGGTATGGTATGATGCGTTCGTCAATCATGTCTTTCGTCTTCAGCTATGCTGAGGCGCAACTACTGGAAAAAATTCATGTGCAAAAGAAGATGAGGTGAACGTGGAATACCCGCGTCCCCCTCTTTCGGGGCAGCCCGGTCACCAAGGACATCTGTCGGCCCGAAGGATCCCCGAATTTCCAGCAACCGGACAAACTCCCGGATTCAATAGACGGGGGAATTCAAACTCCTCAACAACAGTTTAAAGTTGATAGATAGAGACTACGCAGTTGATCCACAAACAAAATTACATTCACTACTAATTTAATTCTGACTATGCCATGGGAATTTTTGTGGCTTCAACTGCGCGGAAATAAGGGCTGTATTGGTGGAGATCATCTTAAGCATTTTGTTGGAGTAGAAGAAATCCGCAGGATATAATTTCATTGACATTGGGGCGAGGCAAAGTAAACATGTGGGTGAGGTGAAAGGGAAGTAAACTTCTAAACGAAGTCATCGTGATCTTGACATCAAGAAAAGGCTGCTGGCAGACAGTTTCACTTACTCCGGTTCAACATTTAATGTTATGAGTGTAGTCCGAGCAGGTGTCATTGAGGATCCTTACAAGAGCAGTGTCATGGCAATGTATGTCCCTGACCGAATTATTGTTCGAGGTAAGTCCCACTTGTGCTTTTGGAGTCAGTCATTTCTCGTGTTGACTCCCAACTCAATAACGGATACATTGTCTAGGTCAAGACAAACATGTGGGAGCAAAGGCTTTACCGCGAGAGCTTCAGCTTGAAACTGCCACAGCGGCTCCTCCTGATCCGGTCACCGTGAAAATGCATGTAAGTCATTTCTCTCATAATGAGAGTCTCATTCTTCAAGGTGCTATTTATTTAAATAATGAGGGCCAATTTGTTGTCTAAATCTCCGTAGACCCCACCAAGATCCATTACTTTGGGAGGGAGCATTCCATGTAGCAGAAATTCAAGTAGCCGAACAACGAGTGAAGCCGAAGATGAGACGTTGCTTATCGATGATAACTACGTGGCTCACATCAGCAGCCGTTATTTCTCTAAGCAGACTCCATCAAGCCCTGGACGGGATCACCTGAATTTTTGGCTTAATGACTCTGTAGGCAGTATGAGGTGAATGGTGAAGCCGGCCAACTTTTAAGTCCATGTTAACCTTGGGTTCGTTGAGTGTCTAACGCTGATCTGACGTTAATTTAGATGCACGGACACGGACAGTGGGATGGCAACTGATGAAGTGCAGCACCTGCGGGAGCAGTTGTGTCGGATTAATCGCCGAGTTTTGTGTCTTGAGGAAGAAGTTGCTGACCGGAAGGATCGAGAGCGTTACTTTCTTGCGGCTGGAGTAATTTATGCATCCGTACAAGCCCTCAGTTGGCTGTTTCGTTCAAGTGCAAGTCGCTAACGAGTTCAACTATAACTATACCATCAATCCCCAAATATCCCCATTGCCTCAAATTTATTCTTTCCCTGTGCCCACCCTTCGTCATCGTGATTTTTCCGCAGAGACTCGCATTTGTTCAGCGATTGCGACCGCGTGTGGAATGTCACGCTGAGCATCGTCTACATAAAAAACAAAGGAAAGATGATGATGTGATCTCAAGCCAAAAGCTAAATAAACTCGCCAACTTACTTTATTTCACTGAGTATCGACTGGATTTTCAGATCTATGCATTGGAAATGTAAGGGATTATGGGCAGAGAGAATTCACATATGAGCTGCATATAGATATCGAGGACTGCAGGAAACCCTCTCATTTCTTTTTGCAATGAGAAGACAAGTGCGAGTGCTTTCATATGATTCTGCTGTGTGTACAACACCAGTTGGCATTGCATTTGACTGTTTACAGCGCTCTTCTGTCACACTTTCCAGTTTATAAGACGTCGTGGAGTCTGCCCTCGCCTTCTTGTCTGACCAACTTTTTCGGCTCAAGTGTATAGTACAGGGGCTGCTAGGAAATGTAGACCACATAAAATTGAAGTACTATTATGTTGGAGGGTATATAACATGACATGAGATGATAGTGAATTAAAGTCTCGTTGAGTCAGCAACTTGATATAAGAAGGAAATTTCCCGTCTCTCCCTGCCTTCTACTATTCTCTTACGTACAAGCCACAGGAATACTGCGTCCTGCGTCCCGTATTGCATGCTGCATGCAATCACCTACTCCTCCTCCATGTATGTGCGACAGACGGACTAGAATTTCGCACAGAGGAATTTATAGGGGATCACGGAATATGTACTGAGAAGACAGTAATAATTTACCTCGGAGCCCAAAGGCAGCCCTACGCAGTCATGAGTTGAGACTTTATTCAGCCCCAACTGCAACTTGAATATTATCTGCCTTATTGTCTCCAACAAGTCTATCAACTTATCTGATTATGACACATGTTATCATCCCACTGCAATCCCAGCTACCATGCTTTAAAGCGTAAATATTGCATTACTAACGGTCCAATGGACTACTGTTCCAGTCAACTGAGCCGTGTCTTACGCGATGTAGCCAGCCAGCATGAAGTGATGGCCATTTATTCGGCCAAAAATTCCTGGCATACATATGTGCTGCAGTACACACAGACACCCACCACGGTCACTAAAATGTATATGTGTGTGAGAAGATTTACTGAGCAAATACACTTGGTGTAATTCCTTGGAGTGAGCACATGTAACGTAGCTTCTGGGTTTCTCCACACCATAACCAGGTAGTTCACATCTGCCATAAACATGCGGCTAAGAGGAAGTTGTGCCGGTCCGGCTGTCATAAATCTAAATCTGCTGGGTAGTAGGGAATTAAAAATTGCGCTAGGTGCAAGCTCAACTCCCCCTTTGACTACATTGGGAGACGGCGAAGGAAAGCTTTCCTGTTTAACTATTACGACACGCCGCCCCGCCATGACCCTACGGAGAAGGAGAAAAAAATCGGGGAATGTTTATTATTCAACTGCTGATGCCTGCCTGACCCATTTTGGGTACACACAGAGACACAGACATAGAATCTCTGGCTATACATTAACGCACACACACACACACACACACATCACAAACACTTACACAATGCCCTCCTGCCTACTATAATACATATAAAGATAGAAGGAGACCGTGGCAGTCGGAATTTCCGAGCTGTTTTAGTATGACTGCCATAACGCGTCTACTGTGTTGTTAACCGGGTCGGTGTACAGGTTGTTTCTTAGCATTCCGGCTCTTTTATATCTGCCGAAGAGATGGAAGGAAGGAAATCAATGTTCAGTTCAGATGCAAGTGAGCATGTACAGGACGATAGGCACAGGCAGTATGGACGGGATCTTGTATTCTTTGGAGACGATTGCTACTAAGTGGACAGAATTGAAGGCTTATTGTCCCACGCACATGGATGTGAGACAAGAGTTTGTTGGTACCTGGTAGATAAGAGTGACTTGAGTTGGTAACCTGGTAAAAATGTGTCCATCAGTTCTGCAATAATGCTCTTCTACGCTCCTGCTCTAGACCAAAAAATCCTGTATTACATACAGAATACAGTAAATTTTCTCTGGCCTTTCACGAGTTTCAGTATTTCAAGAAGTATTTTTTTTCTATTAGAAACGTAAATAAAAGATGGGACAGACGATAGGCTTTGGAAACTGCTCTCTTCTATCTCTACTGGATGGAATATATATACACACATGTGTAACCTTCGGAAGTCAAGCCTACTTGGCTCGCAGAAATTGGACGTAACTTGTATTTTATTGAAACCAGGAGAGCCGTAACTGAAAGTTAAATTACCATCAGAGCTTTTACGCGTAAAGACCCCGTTTACGATTTCATGACTTCAGGTTGAAATACATATGTCTTCTTCTTCTTCGTCTTTTTCTTTCCACCCGTCCCTTTGCCAATTCTCACACATCACATATACTTTTCCCCTGTCCTGAGTCCAAAAAACAAGAAATTAAAGCATGTTAAATTCTCTGAGAAAATCAGCTTTCGTATCAGATGCATGTGTCCATTTCTCAGAGTAGTACGAGTTTTTGTAGCTCTTACTCTGAGCTTCAAGCTCGTATATAGTATAGTAATTCAATGGAGAATGAGGATGTCACGATGGACAGCGTACCTGGAAGCTCGAGTGAACCTATAATTACAACGTCCCTGGACATTTGACAAACAGGCTCATTACAAGCATAACGGACATGGAAAAATTGCATAATTTCCATCATTCCCTTACCCATAACTAATTCTCTTACATCCCTTGCATCATCAATTGGGTTCCCTCAGCTTGCTCCACACGATAACTTTCCCTTGTGACACATCCTTCACTTGTTAACTTGTATGCATCCTTAAAATCAATAAGTGCTTTTCCCCATGCAGTCATGGTTAATAAATCTACTGCAATTAATCCTCACTGCACACACACCCACACAAGGTCCTTTGAATACAAACAAAGTCTCTATCATCTCTCTCTCTCCCTCTATACATCAGCCGGAATTCCAACAAGAAGAATAAGCAACTGGTTAAAAGGCTTATGAGACAGTAAAAGCTTTCTCCA
>JAQIWI010001596.1:0-15610 GCA_034698825.1 Deuterosminthurus bicinctus
TCGCACACATGCCACGGATTGTACCCTCAGGCGACAATCCTTCACTTCAGACAGTAAACATTGCCCCAGGCGACGATTCTTCACTTCGAACAATGAACATTGCCCCAGGCGAGAGTAATGGCTCCACTAAACGACTCGATTTGGAATTTGGTGGCTCTAGCGGCATCGTAAGTGGTAGTCTGCCGAATTTAAGGACATCAAAACGAGAAAGACTGCATGCGCATTCTGAACCAATAGTTGCAAATATTCCCATCCAAATTCTTCTTTATTTTGCAAGTTATTTAAACAAATTAACAACCACGGAGAAGTCTCTTATATTTATTAATGTGATGAACTCATGTAAGTAACTTTTTGCAATTTAATTGTAAGTCCTTTTGTATTTTTTGTTACTTAATTTAAATTTAATTTTTTTGTAGCATTGTCATCACTGAGTGATGCAGTAGCTGGCCTTGAGCGAATCTCCGAAACACCAATTCCACTGGCCTATGCTGTACATTTGAAACATACAGTCTGGTTATACTTGCTGGCATTGCCTTTCCAATTGATTGGGATACTTGACTGGTGGACAATCCCGGCTGTACTCTTCACATCGTTCGCTCTGTTGGGGATTTTGGACATTGCCAGTGAAATTGAAAATCCATTTGGTGTTGACTGCAATGACTTGGTAATGGTCATAAGTATCCATAAATTTGCATTTATTTTATAATATTGATTTTGTAATTTTTGCAGCCATTGGACCAAATGTGCGACCGTATCAAGCGTGAAGCCTTCTTGACTGTCGGCAGTTCGCTAAGTAACCCATCCACGTGGATGTTGACGACCAAAAATCATCCATTGGATGGATACAATGCAATTGATTTGTCCAAGAAAAACCTGGAGGAGTTGCACCAACTGTTGGCTCAACGTGCACAAGCTTTCAAAGTTCTCAATAAATGACAACAATTTCGCTTGAAAGTGTTTTGAGCAACAAATCCCTACGAATGAATGTCTACAAATTGGCACAGTAACACCTTCCAAAGCCTAAAAGTTTTCAAATTTTATAATTAAAAATAGCAATTGATATTTTAAGCGCTTGAAAGGTAAGCAAGCGGCGGGCAGGGCACCTTCGTGTGAAATCTTTTCAACAATTTTAATGTTTTGTTTTCAATGTAAAAGTAAACTTAAAGTGAAAGAAAAATGCGATACCTAGATTTCGCTCGAGGGCAAACTATTGAATCAGGAGACTCAAGACCTGGCGCTGAGGCGGTAACAATCGTGGACCATATTCTTCCAATAGCGCCATCTGTGCTCCAGTTTCATTCTTCTTACTTGACAAGTGTGGAATTCTACGGTCCTTCACTTCTTTGCAACATCCAAACGGCTTTAACTAGCTGCTCAAGCTTGAAGGAACTGAGTTTCACGCACATTTTTATCGACGAATATTGTCCTTACTGGCGTAAACCAGATTTTAAAAATGTCAACATTACTGCAGCAAAGCTTCAGTCGATTGAATTCAACCGCTCTGCTGGACCTTTGTCGACAGACGAACTGATTCTTCTAGACTTTTTCTGCTACGTGGTCACTTTTCCAGCTCTGAAAAACATCACGTTTGGACGGATGACTTATGGCTACAGCCCCCGCAACACATTTTTCAACGAGGTCATCCAACTTTATGGACAAATTCAACCGTCTGACACTCTCGCGCGGTTCTTGGCAAAATCCGCGCAGACAGTTAGAGCATTTTCCATTCGTCGACATCAGTTTAGTTTTATTAAGGATCAACATGCGACTACAGAGATACTTGAGGCTTTATCAAAACTCAAATTAAAAAAGCTGCGGTTTCAGTGTGATACTGAAGGAATTTGCCATTTACTACAAGCGCTCAACTATGTGGAGAGAATCGACTGCATGACTCATTTTCAAGGAACTAAACTGAACATCAATGACTTTTGCAATCTTCAATTAGCGCTGTCGGGCTGTGTACTGAAGAATGCAGACATCTTGAAAAACTTTCGAGCGGTGGGAATTATCGAATTTCCTCGTGAGCAGATGGAATCGCATTCCAAGAGTCTACACAAGGAAACTTTCGACCTCTCGACCTTTAAAGACTGCCTGAACTTGACCGAATTGCAACTTATGAAGGCTGCAAATCATACGGACGACGCTTCAAGAACTTACCATCCTTGTTTCACCATCAAAAATAGTCATTTACTTCCCGAGTCATTAATAGACATCGAAATTTGGCTTGGTCATATTGACCTTGACGAGTTGTGCAAACTAACTTTACGCATGCGTGACTTGGTTAACCTCAAAGACTTCAGATTACACACTCTCGTCAACTATCGAATACCTCAGCAGTGTTTTAGAAACATCGTGTCCATCGATGACTGCTGGGCAAAGATCTACTTTTATAATGGAACTCTAGATGGCGACTTCTACCCTCAGGAGATACTTGCAGAGCTCAAGTCTCATCTGTTATCTACGAGAATTTGGGAAGTGCGGATGTGCCAAAATTCCTGTGAGTTTGTTAGCAAAGAGAATGTGGATCTAATGCTTCAAGTCTAAAATTTGAACTTGGTAAAAAATGGTGGATAGTTGATCATTCATTGTATTCGTTTTGAATCGATGCAGAAAATTCATAGAATAAAAATTATGAAAATGTGGAATAAGCAATACCTGTGTACTACTAAAGAAACCTTGTGGCTCGCTGCTGTGCTAAATTTTCTTGGCTTAACTTTCAACATTTTTGCATGTTTTTTCCTTAACCCTTTGCTAATGTCTTCATTCTCAAACGAAAAAAAAAAACTGATATTCTTTACTTCACTGTGGTCTCTGACTTCCTCGCCAAACTTCTGCGGATAATCTCGAAAGGAAATGGCCAATCATGTAGATTTCCGGTTCGTGCTGGCCCTCAAAGCACATTACAATCAATATTCATGTTCACTTGAGTTGTCATTTCTTCTGTGAAATGAATCCATTAAATCTTTTGTTCGGTGGATTATTGATTTCTACTGCATGTCAAGGTCATTCAGTGGTGATCAACAGGTGCTGTGGTCCCCCTTTGGTTTATGACGAGACTCTAGATCAATGTGTGAACAATGAGCTTGAGCACGCATCGCCCTTGAACACTGGGTCTGAACTTCTGCAAGTTCCTTACGCTTGCGTCTCGCGTTTGGACGGCAATAATGAAACGGAATTCAGGTTCAAAATTAAAGAAACAACGACAAACAAACTAATAAAATCAAAACAAAACACTACACGATGGTATGCATTGGGTTGTAGGCTACAGAATGAGCTTCCTGTAACAACCTGCACAAATGGCAACCAGATTCAAACCTTAACCATCCCAACAAATGGCTCAAAATGCTCCCCAACAAGACTGACTTCTCGGGGTCAATTGCGAGTTGTTGGAAGTAATAATGAAGTTGAGTACTATTCGCCCAATGAGTTCTGTGTTATTGGGTTCGTTTGTAATTTAAAAAAAAACTTTTAAATAATTAAATGTCAAAATTCTAAACTGAAAATTAAATACAAATTCACGCAGATCTAACGAGATTGAAATCAAATTTCGCGTTTGTAACAGCCACCTGCACGAAGGAAGTTCCATGCATTCGGAAATGCTGCAGTATGGGAAATGTCCTAGATTTAAAAGGGGGACATTCACCAGTTTGCGTCCGTTCGAATGGTCATCATTGGAAACCTCGATTCTACTCTTCAGCCACCCGCCCACTCCCATTGGCTGAGAACGACCGCATTCAGGCACATTACACATACATTCATCCTAGTTACTTTTGCTCTCGAGACGAGACGGATACACTCATAGAAGAACATCGAGACACTCAAAGTGGGAAGTTAAAATGGTAATAAAAAGGAGATGGTATTACATCATACTAAAGCTACTGTAACTGAGCTTTAAAATGGATTGAAAGCTTTAATTTTTAAAAGCAATGATTTAATTCAGGATATTCCGTCTCGGCCTCAACCGCAACTTCTACTACCACAGATCCGAATATGAATGGATTGAACATTCCGAGTATTGGAAATACTCATGCGTAGATGGGGCCATTAATTCCCGACACCACAGCAAAGACCACCTGGACGTATTTGATGGAAATGAGGAAGAGGACGTCATGGTTTTTTGCATTCCAAAAAACGAAACGTTTCACGTAAGTTTGTATGGTGAAGTTACGGGAACATCGCCCAATAAAAATAGTCTTGAAGTTTTGTAAAACAAGCTAAACTAAAAGAGTATTATTAAACAGGTCGATGGCACGGTAACAAAGGTGCCCACGTGGCTTGGCGGAGTCGTCCCATACGCCGTTGGACCCGGTCTAGAATCAATCCACAGTCTTATCAAAGAAGTTGCAAAAGAGTTTTCTCATAAAACTTGCATTCGTTTTGTTCCTAAAACGCCCTCGGACGAACACTACGTCCAGTTTATTCGAAATGACAGTCTTTGTGGAAAGGCAACAGAATGCACATCTAGCGGAGTTCAGACTGTTTGGATTGGAAAAGGTTGCTTGCATTATGAGACAATTGTTCAGGAACTGGGCCATGCAATTTGTGTGAGTAGCGAGCACCCGAGACCAGATGGAGATGAAGATGAGTATACCTGTGACACCTCGTGTCCCCTGTATTGTAGGTCCAGTTTACTCCCAGTTTCATGTATCCTGGGGCTCGTAGTTGCTAGCTTGATCTGGTGCTAGTAATGTTCTATAATTACACTTACGAGTTGAGGACGATGCTCCTCCTGCATTCTATAGGATGAATACCTAATTCCCTCTTACCTTTTTATGCACTATAGAAATTCAGTCCTAGCTCCTAACTCTTCAGTCTCTATTGACGATCCATGCTATGCTTGCCTTACGCAGTGCTTTTAATAAAATCTACTTATCATTCCGTGCAATTGTGTCAAGAGAAATAGACTCGTTTATTATTGTAACTCACCCCGTTTCCTAATACTAAACCTTAAATTTTGATAAGCCTTGACTGAAGCGTTTTCTATAAAAGCAGAAAAGGTTGGCAAGAATGGGAGATGGCCTGAAGGAGTCGTTCCGTACACCATCGGATCCGGTCTAGAATCTATTCAAGAATTTATCAAAATGCAGCGAAAGAGTTTCATCTAAAGATCTGAATTAGTTTCATTCCCAAAGAGCTATTTCATGAACACAAAGTCGAGTTCATTCGAAATTACAGTGAATGTGGACTGGCAACGGATTGCAGAGCTGGTGGGGTTCAGAATATTTGGATTGGTGAAGATTGCTTGGACTATGACACAGTAGTTCACGAGATGGGTCATGCTATTTGCATGGACCATGAGCACGAAAGACCAGATCGGGACAAACACATAATTTGAAAACGTAACCAGTATGGCAAAGAGGACGTTGGTTACTCTACTCTAAATATCGTGTATGATTACAATAGTGTCATGCACTATCAGCACTGTAAGAGCGACTGCACGGTACCTAAGCTTTCTGGTGTAACTGATTGTGGAGGTACAGAATTGTCTGTTTTGGATGCGGAGAAAATCAGCAGCTTTTACAAATGTGGAGGTAAATGTTGAAAATTGGAGCAGCTTTATTGGTTTGGCAACGTACTTTATTATGTTACTGCAGGCTGCCATGGCTACCGGTTTCGAACACGCAATTGGCCATCCGAAGTATTGCAGACGTTAACACAGATGGAGAATGCGCGAACACAGATGCGATGTTTGGAAGATGTAAGAAGCACAACAATAAGACTAGCACTAGGTGACAGTGTGCCAGAATGGTATGATGGATAATTAGTAATAAAGCCGTGGTAGAGGGAATATTGTGGGTAAGTAGGATCGAATTTAATGTGTGTTCACTTCACGGGCTCTATCCACCAACTCCCAGTTTACATTCACATTTTTAGCCACTGCAGCCTTACAGTAGGACTTAAGCATACTAGCATTAGCATACTACGATAATGACAAAGAGTACAGAGCATGGACAAAGGTCAGTAGCACATCAAGCGATGCCACACTAATAAAATTGGTTTCAGAGGTTTTAAAATATGGCGAATCTTATGGAATGGACCTAGCGACCATACCTCGAAAATGACTGCTTCTTTTTTCTGCTTTTGGGTCGCCTTACATATCACTTTACGTGAAAGAGAAATTAGGGCCAGGGAGTTAAATTGGACGGTTGCCCAAACTTCTCCAGATTACATTGCTACTAAGCAAAGAGGTATGAAATATTACTAAGGGCCTCTATTGAGCACCTTGGAAACGACACCACATCATTCCTAGCATCATCAAATCATTCAATAATCTGGAGGAAACAAGCTCATGAAATTCATTGTGGGATAGCTGAGCGATTTCCTCACTTGAGAGGAGTCACTCCTTTCAAGTGAGTCAGCAAGTACCCATAAGGAGGCTGTAAGTTGCTTGCCATCAGGCAGGATTTCCAATTTGTTCGTTGTTGTGCTAAATTTTCTTGACTTCACTTTCAACATTTTAGCACGTTTTTCCTTAAACTTATGCTAATCTCTTCATTCTCAAACGAAAAGAAAACTCTGATATTCTTTACTTCACTGTGGTCTCCGACTTCCTCACCAAACTACTGTGGGTATTCTGGAAATTCTACATTGCGAATCATGTAGATTTTGGGTTCGTGCAGGCTCTCAAAGAACATCAGTATCAATATTCACATTGACTTTTGTTGTTATTTCTTCTGTGAAATGAATCCATTAAACATTTTGTTCAGTGGATTATTGATTTCTACTGCATGTCAAGGTCATTCAGTGGTGATCAACAGGTGCTGTGGTCCCCCCTTGGTTTATGACGAGACTCTGGATCAATGTGTGAGCAATGAGCTTGAGGACGCATCGGCCTTGAACATTGGGTCTGAATTACTAGAAGTTCCTTACTCGTGCGTCTCGCGTTTGGATGGCAATAATGAAACGGAATTCAGGTTCAAAATTAAAGAAACAACGAGAAAAAAACTAGTAAAATCGAAAAAAAAAACACTACACAATGGTATGTTTTGGGTTGTAGGCTACAGAATGAGCTTCCAGTAACAACCTGCACAAATGGTTACTACATTCAACCCTTAACCATCCCAAGAAATGGGTCAAAATGTCCCCCAACAAGACTGACTTCTCGGGGTCAATTGCGAGTTGTTGGAAGTAAGAATGAAGCTGAGTACTATTCGCCCAATGAGTTCTGTGTTATTAGGTAAGTTTAAAATTAACAAAAGTATAATTAAAGGTCAAAATTCTAAACTGAAAATTAAATACAAATTCACGCAGATCTAACGAGATTGAAATCAAATTTCGCGTTTGTAACGCCACCTGCACGAAGGAAGCCCCATGCATTCGGAAATGCTGCGGTATAGCAAGTATCTTAGATCTAAATGGAGGAGTCCAACAACCAAAATGCGTCCGTTCGAATGATCATAATTGGAAACCTCGATTCTACTCTTCAGCCACCCGCCCACTCCCATTGGCTGAGAACGACCGCATTCAGCCACATTACACATACAGTCATCCTCTTTACTTTTGCTCTGTACACGACGCGGTTGCCCTCATAGACGAACATCGAGACACTGGAAGTGGGAAGTTTAAATGGTAATAAAAAGGAGATGGTATTACATTATACTAAAGCTATTGTAATTGAGCTTTAAAATAGATTAAAAGCTTTAATTTTTCAAAGCAATTATTAAATTCAGGATATTCCGTCTTGGCCTCAACCGCAACTTCTACTACCGCAGATCCGAATATGAATGAACTGAATATTATTCCGAGTATTGGAAATACTCATGCGTAGATGGGGCCATTAATTCTCAACACCACAGCAAAGACCAAGTGGACGTATTTGATGGAAATGAGGAAAAGGACGTCATGGTTTTGTGCATTCCAAAAAATGAAACGTTTCACGTACGTTCGCAAAGTAAATGGACGACGGAAAAGTCCCTTAATAAAAACAGTCTTGAAGTTTTATAAAAAATGCTGAACTAAGAGGACAATTGAACAGGACAATGGCACGGTAACAATGGTGTGGCCTGGTGGAGTCGTCCCATACGCCGTTGGACCCGGTCTAGAATCAATTCGCAAAATTATCAAAGAAGTTGCAAAAGAGTTTTCCCATAAGACTTACATTCGCTTCGTTCCTAAAAAGCCCTTGGACGAGCACTACGTCCAGTTTATTCGAAATGACAGTCTTTGTGGAAAGGCAACGGACTGCAAATCTAGCGAAGTTAAGACTGTTTGGATTGGAAAAGATTGCTTTAATTATGAGACAATTGTTCAGGAACTGGGCCATGCAATTTGTTTGAATAGCGAGCACCCGAGACCAGATCGAGACCAGTATACCTGTGACACCTCGTGTCCCCTGTATTGTAGGTCCAGTTTACTCCCAGTTTCATGTATCCTGGGGCTCGTAGTTGCTAGCTTGATCGGGTGCTGGTTATGTTCTATACACTTACGCATTGAGGTCGATGCTCCTTCTGCATTAGTCCAGGATAAGGACCTAACTTCCTTTAACATTTTCACGCACAAAAATTAAGTCATAGCTCCTAACTCTTTACTCTCTACTGACGATCCATGCTGTGTACACCTTACCCAGTGTTATTAATAAAATCTGCTTATCATCCTGTGCAATTGTGTCAAGAGAAATACACTCGTTTATTGTTTTAATTCACCCAGACCTCATATATAAAGTGATCGTCTAAATTAGCTTAGAGATCCCGGTATCTAATTGTCGTCATCCCCCGAAAACCCAGGAACCATTTAGTTCGAGGTGCCCAAGCGCCATATATTACCATACATAACTTTTCTTACCACAACAGCAACTATTTTTTTGTCGGCAGCAAAAAAGTTCCATTCAGGTTTCTGATAGCTGTCTGGCTACTACTTCCGACCGTTCTATTGTGATCGATCAGAAGTTTTCGTTGCAGGTGTGGATAAAGACGGGACCGGGCTTGGTATATGCAGAGCCTACATGAGAGGTGAGGTGACACTTAACAATCGCTTCGGGAAATACCAAGTCGAAAAGTCGGGAATTAGTGCGGTTTTATAACTTCCTCTGCTGATTACTTCAGGGTCGATAAAGGAGCATGCGGAAACTTCGTGGGACACTCGTGGTTTCACATTTTATTTCTATTTCCTTGACGAAGCCCTATTAAAAAACCCAAGTCTGCTTCTCATAACAAAAAGTAATTGAGCACAATCTTATTCGCACCAAACTTATCAGCAATGCAATGGAGCTCATTTTTCTTTTCGTCATGTTGATACCCTCCGCTTGGACCAAGTTCATCCGGAATCAGAGTTCATGGATGGAGAATGATGTGGTCTATGATGAAGAGCCTCACTTGCTGGTAAAATCCAACTTATAAAGTTTCACAATATTAAACGTTAAAGTTTCATAAAAGTCTTTACTGAAGCGTTTTCTATAACAGGAGAAAAGGTTGGCAAGAAAAGGAGAAATATGGCCGGAAGGAGTCGTTCCATACACCGTCGGACCCGGTCTAGAATCCATTAACGAGTTGATCAAAAAAGCAGCAAAAGAGTTTGATTGATTGATTGATTGATTGATTTATTCGGTGTATAGAGGAAATAATCCTATCACACCCCACAATTTTCATAAATTAAGTAGCGCGATTACAATTTTACGTATATAAATATAAATACCAAGTGTAGTAACATTGTTGCAAATTGGGTCTCATGACATGTCATTCTATCTTATTCCTCGTGCACAAATTTTCTAAATTTAAGGGCACAGCTTATGTATTTATACATGTCGCTGACGGTTTCCTCTGATGGGGAACGTAGAATATGGAGCAGTTCTTCTTGGTCTTGTATAGTTCTAAGGAGGTGCCCATTGAGTAGATTACTTCTCCAGGGTGAATACTGAGGACATACAAAGAGGATGTGTTCTAGCGTTTCATACGAGTTGAGGTTGCAGGTAGTGCATAATTTGGCTGGGTCAATCAATGCACTCACTCCTTGTCTACGTAAGATAAACGGATGCATTTTAGAGGCAAGTCGAAGCTGGGTGAAGGATTTTGCTTTCCACCAATCATGACTGGCTAGTATAACACTAGGGGTTTCTTGATCAAGAAATTGATGGAAATAAGAGGATCTGGAGTCTAACTGAAACCAAACTAAATAGCAATGGAGCTCAATTTTCTTTTCATCATGTTGATACCTTCCGCTTGGACCGATTTCATCCGGAATCAGAGTTCATGGATGGAGAATGATGTGGTCTATGATGAAGAGCCTCACTTGCTGGTAAAATCCAACTTATAAAGTTTCACAATATTAAATCTTCAAGTTTTATAAAAAGTCTTTACTGAAGCGTTCTCTATAACAGGAGAAAAGGTTAGCAAGAAAGGGAGAAATATGGCCTAAAGGAGTTGTTCCATACACCATCGGATCCGGTCTAGAATCTATTCACGAATTTATCAAAAAGGCAGCAAAAGAGTTTGCTCAAAAGACCTGCATTCGCTTCATTCCCAAAGAGCCCTTTCATGAACACTTTGTGGAGTTCATTCGAAATGACAGTGAATGTGGACTGGCGACTGTTTGCAAAGCTGGTGGAGTTCAGAACATCTGGATTGGTGAAGATTGCTTGGACTACGACACAGTCGTTCACGAGATGGGTCATGCTATTTGTATGGATCATGAGCACGAGCGACCAGATCGGGACAAGCATATAACTTTAAAGTGCAATCAGTATGGCAAAGAGGACGTTGGTTACTCTACTCTCAACATCATGTATGATTACAAGAGTGTCATGCACTATCAGCACTGCGAGAGCGATTGCATGGAACCCAAGCTTCCTGGTGTAACTGATTGTGGTGGCACAGAATTGTCTGTTTTGGATGCGGAGAAAATCAACAGCTTTTACAAATGTGGAGGTACATTTTTAAAATTAGAGCAGCTTTTTTGGTTTGGCAAAACTAACTTCATTATCTTACTATAGGCTGTCATGGCTACCGGTTCCGACCCCGCAATTGGCCATCCGAAGTGTTTATTGCAGGCGTTAACACAGATGGAGAAGAGCTTGCTGTGTGCAGAGCTTATATTGATGGGGATATCGCATTAGGAAATCAGAGAAAGTTGGCAAATGGACCCGTTTGCGAGATTGCTCATGGAGGTCAGAACACGTTGTTTCCAAAGGTTTCGAAGTGATGACTAAGGTTAATAACAAACTATTCGGTTGGTACGACATGCGGAAAGGCCAAGCTGTCCCCCAGGATGCTATACCGGGTGGTAGGAACAAAAATGGCGACTCTTTGTACGTCGGAAGATGTAACGCAAAACACGGCGGCAAGAACATTGCGTTTCCAGGAAAAATTGACAATGGACGCATGTATTATTCTAATGGTGGGAAGCAGTATGAATGTAAAAAGTTTCAAGTATTGCGGTGCTTGGATGGTTCATAAAATTTGAAGACTTTAACATAAATGACAATTGCATTTTTTCTACCAACAATTCAATTCGCTCATCATTCGTAGCTGTGTGTAGAATACATCCAATCATAGTTTGTCGTACTTAGACTGCTTAGAATACCACAAGAAAACCTATGAGATTCCTCTCGAGGAAATCCACAAAAATGGCCGACACACTTCAGATTACACACGCTCGTCAACTATCGAATACCTCAGCAGTGTTTTAGAAACATCGTGTCCATCGAAGACTGCTGGGCAAAGATTACTTTTATAATGAACTATAGATGGCGACTTTTACCCACAGGAGATACTTGCTGAGCTCAAGTGTGGGCTTCTGGGGGAAGTCCACTCTGAGTAGGATGCAATGGTAGGGATGACGGTCACGGAGATGCGTAGACCGGAGTCTCCTTAATTAATTGATGTGTGTAGAGTAAGAGTAATAAGCGCAAGGGTAATCGTCGGTAGTTATAGAGTTGTACACACTAAGCCATGTACTTTATTTGATCAACTATGAGGGCACAAGCCATATGACTTGACTGAAGGAACTCTACTTGGAGACTGAAGTCTCTCTCACACTCGCGTACTGGACATTGCACACATTAGATGCTGGAGGCCTTAAGGGCCATTCAAGGGGATGGACATTAGCATAGTGTAGGAGTACACATTAAGGTGGACACACAAGTGTGTCACACAAGTCTCATCTGTTGTCTACGAGAATTTGGGAAGTGCGGATGTGCCAAAATTCCTGTGAGTTTGTTAGCAGAGAGAATGTGGACCTCATGCTTAAAGTGTAAAATTTGAACTTGCTAAAAAAGGATGGATAATTGATAGTTCATTGCATCGGTTTTGAATCGATGCAGAATATTTGTTGAATAAAAAAATGATGAAAAGGTGGAATAAGCAATAGCTCTTGATACGAGACGATTACAGAGTCATAGTCTGTATTATTTGTATAAATAATTGTGGTCGTGTCAGTCCACTCTCCATGGTATTATACATTGTATGCTAATAGTAGTCTGCTAAGCTCCTGCTGTAATGCTGCAGAGGATGAGAGAATGACTACGAGTAGTTAGTCGGTGGTTAAAGCCCGTGAAGTCAAGACCAATAAATTAGATTAGTTTTGCGCACTTAATTTTGAAGGGCATCAAGTAAGAAAGATCCAGAAATCGAAATAAACTAACATTTTATTGTGTCACGGAACAAAGCCGCTCAAAGGTTTTGCCTAAAACTTTGCGATTCAGTTAATGTGGAACTACAATGCCAATTTATGCCCAGGCTTGCTGTGATCGGCAATACACAACAAGTGATGTGAAAATAAGTTGACCTATGCAGATAAACCATCACTGCGGTATTACACCAAAGATAATTTACCCCCTCATCATGTAAGCTGAGCGATTTCTCGGCCATGAGGAGGCTTCAAGTTGTTTTGCAATCAGTCAGGCCGCATTGCCAATATGGTCGTTTGTTGTGCTAAATTTTCTTGGCTTAACTTTCAACATTTTTGCATGTTTCTTCCTTAAACCTATGCTAATCTCGTCATTCTCAAACGAGGAAACACTCTGATATTCTTTACTCCACTGTGGTCTCCGACTTCCTCACCAAACTTCTGCGGGTATTCTCGAAAGAAAATGACCAATCATGTAGATTTTCGGTTCGTGCGGGCCCTCAAAACACATTCGTATCAATATTCACGTTGACTTGAGTTGTCATTTCTTCTGTGAAATGAATCCATTAAATCTATTGTTCAATGGATTATTGATTTCTACTGCCTGTCAAGGTCATTCAGTGGTGATCAACAGGTGCTGTGGTCCCCCTTTGGTTTATAACGAGACTCTGGATCAATGTGTGAACAATGAGCTTGAGCACGCATCGGCCTTGAACATTGGGTCTGAACTTCTGCAAGTTCCTTACGCGTGCGTCTCGTGTTTGGACGGCAATAATGAGACGGAATTCAGGTTCAACATTAAAGAAACAACGATCAAAAACTAATCAAGTTGAAAACAAGATTAAAGGACGGTATGTTTGGGGTTGTAGGCTACAGAATGAGCTTCCTGTAACAACTTGCACCAATGGCAACCAGATTCAAACCTTAACCATCCCTAAAAATGGCTCAAGATGCATCCCAACAAGATTGACTTCACGGGGTCAATTGCGAGTTGCTGGAAGTAATAATGAAACTGAATACTATTCGCCCAAAGAGTTCTGTGTTATTGGGTTAGTCTGAAATTAATAAAACGTTTTCATAATGCAAGGTAAAAATTCTAAACTGAAATACAAATTCACGCAGATCTGACGAACTTGAAATCAAATTTCGTGTTTGCAACGCCACCTGTACGAAGGAAGGCCCATGCATTCGGAAATGCTGCAACATAGCAAGCATCCTAGATTTAAAAGGCGGAGTCCAAGCAGCAGCTTGCGTCCGTTCCAATGATCATCCTTGGAAACCTCGATTCTACTCTTCACCCACCAACCCAATCCCGTTGGCTGAGAACGACCGCATTCAGCCACATTACACATACATTCATCCTAGTTACTTTTGCACTGAAATGAAGCCAATCATACTAGAACATGAAGACTCTCCAAACTGGAAAATTAACTGGTAAAGCTGATTGATGACATTTAACATCATACTAGAGCTGCTACAGTTTTAAGTGGATTGAAGGATTTAATTTTTAAAAGCAATTATTAACTAAATAATGCAGGAAGCTCCGTCTCGGCCTCAGCCGCAACTTCTACTTCCGTAAATCCCGGTATGACTGGGGTGAGAATTCCGAGTATTGGAAGTACTCATGCGTAGATGGGGCCATAAATTCTTCACAATACGGCAAAGACCACCCGGACGTATTTGAAGGAAATCAGGAAGAGGACGTCATGGTTTTGTGCATTCCAGAAAACGCAACGTTTCACGTACGTTTATATGGTCAATTTACCACGGGGCAATCCCTAAATAAAAATAGTCTTGAAGTTTTCTAAAACATTCTGAACTAAGAGGACTATTAAACAGGACAATGGCACGGTAACAAAGGTGCCTACGTGGCCTGGTGGAGTCGTCCCATACGCCGTTGGACCCGGTCTAGAACCAATCCACAGTATCATCAAAGAAGTAGCAAAAGAGTTTTCCCACAAGACTTGCATTCGTTTCGTTCCTAAAAAGCCCTCGGACGAGCACTACGTCCAATTTATTCGAAATGACAGTCTATGTGGAAGGGCAACGCACTGTAAATCTAGCGGAGTTCAAACTGTTTGGATGGGAAAAGATTGCTTTCACTATAAGACAATTGTTCAGGAACTGGGCCATGCAATTTGTGTGAGTGATGAGCACCAGAGACCAGATCGGGACGAGTTTATCACTTTAAAGTGCGAGCAGTACGTCAAAAATTACGATGAGTACTCCAAACTTGGACTTCTGTACGACTATACGAGCGTTATGCACATCAACGACTGCAGTGGGACTTGCTTGAAACCAACGCTTTCTGGTGTAACTAAGTGCGGTGGTAAAGAATTATCTGTTTTGGATGCAGAAAAAATAAACAGCTTTTACAATTGTGGAGGTAACTTTCCTTACCGCAACAGCAACTATTTTTTTGTTGGCAATGAAAAAGTTGTATTCAGGTTTATGATAGCTAAATTTCTGGTAATAATTCTACCCAATACAGACTGCCATGGCTACCGCTTCCGACCGTTCTATTGGAACCAATCAGAATTTTTCGTTGCAGGCGTGGATAAAGACGGGACCGGGCTTGGTGTATGCAGAGCCTACATGAAAGGTGACATTGCGCTTGGACAAATGAGAATCTCAGATAATGAAACCCATTGCCGTATTCCTTCTGGAAGGGTGGAGGAATTTTCTCCCGATTTTGAAGTGTTGACCCAAGTCGATAATAAGCACTTTGGTTGGCACTCTATGACCAAAGGAGAAATGATCCCATACCACTCCATACCAGGTGGGTGGAGCAAAGACAGAGAACCACAGTTCATCGGTAGATGCAATACAACTCACGAGAACGAGACAGTTGTTATTCCAGGAGGTATTTACCATGCCCGTATGTATTACGCTTATTGGCTGCATGGGCACGAATGTGAAAATTTTCAAGTATTACGTTATACTCACAATTAAACACAATATTGAACGCAATTAAAATTTTGCTCACTAAAAAACTATTGCTGTCCAGCACAAACTTTTTTCCGCACTCAAACAAATTCACCAAATGACTCAT
>JAQIWI010001597.1:0-15601 GCA_034698825.1 Deuterosminthurus bicinctus
AATCCATGCCCATCAAAGATTTAGTCCCAATCCATAGTCCTAATCCCTAAAATGTTGGATTTTACACCCTTGCTCATGACATATTGACAGCAGTCGGAGAAACATCATTTGCAACATGGCCAAATCTGCATCCTGTCGTCATCAGATAAAAAGATATGAGACCTGATATGGTCCTTGACATTAGAATTTGTTGTGGATCATAAAACTAAGGCTTTTAAAGCAAGGTTCATATTCATTTCAACAATCATACTCAGCTAGCTTTGTCCCCAACTTTTTCCCATTCTCGTCTCACAATGCATACTACACACGGTTGGAGGAAATAAAGACAGCCTCTCTCCTCCTGCTACCATATGTTGAATAACAGGTGTATATTATGCTAATTTGTTTCCTCAATAAATACCGTAATGACAAGCTGTGAGAAGTTCCACCAGTAGTGTCGCATATAATGTTAAATTTAACTACACTCTTCCTCTGCTTCCCCACATGTGTGTCTTGCTAAACCCGTTACATGCACACATTTCTCTCTCCACACATGCATTCATTAATTGTAGAAGGGAAACTTGAACCTGCGGCAAATCCTCGTGCCCTGTCCAACTTAGCGTTCACTCCCTCAAGTCATGGCAGCTCGAGGACTCAACTCCAAAACTCAAGTAATCTTAACCTGAGAAATGAGAGCAATTAAAAATTCCTAATTAAATAGCCCTCGATAAACTTTGGCTCAAAATTGGAAATTTCCTGCAAGAGGAGTTTTTTTCAATTGAGCAACACGTCTGTGCCAGGCTGATCAATTTCATGAGTAATTAAGGATCTAGGAAACAGGAGGTGTAAGGGATGCACGCATACCTGCGTTTTTTGTCAAGTGAAAGTGAACCATTTATGTCAAATGGTTTCAAGAGCATCATCATCGGTCACAATTATCATGATCTTCTGAGTAATTCCTTATCATACAATCACTCACACCTCATCCGCCTGCCCAATCACGTGTACAATAGAGAATCTGTTCGCGTGTGCCTTTTTCTGAATCTGTGCTTCCTCTTACCTTCTGGCTCCATATAATACAATTAACATCACAGCCTCATCCTGTTTATAATAATCATCAGTTAAGAAGAGGAAACCAGATAGGCTCTTTTGTCTGGGTTTGCAGCAGCAGCGTTCTTCGTTAGTTAGAGCGCTTGCATGATGAGAAATCAGGTTCCTTAGCGACAGACAGGCAGACAGAATTGTTCTCAAATCATTCTGCTGCTATTTTCCCTAATTCCCCACCACTTGGACCATCATATGCTTTTCATTATATTTGGAATGCCAAAATTACGTTGGGATTTTCTAGGAAAATAAGAATCTTGGTTTGGCTCGAGAGAGGCTTTATTTTCAGACTCACAAGTCGCACTAAATTGAGCTAAAGGGGCCAATATAATGGATTGAATGAGCTGTGATGGGAGATTGTGATAAATGATAAGTGATTATCTAGGTAAAAATTAGGCACAATAGTGGTGACTTATCATTGTGATACATCATAGGCACGTATGGCCGTAATGTTGATGTGTCTCAGATTGTCATAGCCAAGCTGTCATCATCATCATCATCAGCCGAATAACGCCCATGTGTACTACTCTGATGGCATTGAAACAAATGGTTTATTGCAACATGCATTACGAGTACATGTACTTCTTAAGGAATTGTACGAGACTCCTTGATTTTTTGCCTTAGCAATGGAATAATGAAGAAAAGAGGGAAATTTATGAGTGTTTTATCATTCAACAAGGCACAGTGCTCAAAGCAATAGGGCACTTTTTCTACAATTTTAACAACGTGAACCAGTTTAACTTTTAACATGATGGGGAGTAGATTGGCTTCATTGGATTTTAATTAATTAAATCAATCATAAAAGATTATAGTGTCTTTTATCACGACATTCATCCTGACCTTGAGTGTGAGCTTTGGGTCATAATCTGACGGTATTTTCTACACTATGCTTGTCACTAAACGACTAAACTTCTTGTGGAAGGACCATTTGTGGGAAGCATAAGTTTACCAGTGCGAGAAAGCCGCACTGCTCTTACTGGTTGTGACGTCAAGTGGGACACATTTCAAAGACATTCGTTATGTGTTGCATGCATCTAGAGTGATAGAGGAGGCCGTTAAAATGCACTGACAACAAGCTTTGCATTCACATATGCCCGTCTCTGCGGCACAAACCTCTTACTATTTTCCTCAAAAGTATTAAAGAATTGGGAGCCAACTGCCAATTAGACTAAACTCAAAAGCACACACATAAATACGCGCACACTATATCGGGTGGCCCAACTTAAGGTATACACTTCCAATTGTGAATAACTCCCGAAATTCTTAAGCTACGACACTTTTGAGTACCAATTCTGAAACTAGAATCTTGGGGAAATTTTTTGACCCAATCCCCATTCAAATCGGTCAACAATTGGCTGAGAAATTAAAACTCGAGAAAAAAAGTTGGGTTTTAACATTGTGTTTTTAAGGCCTTTTTTCAGACTTTGGACGCTTATATCTCCTAAACTAATAATCGCACAGGCATGTGAAGCACATTGTTCGAAAGCTGAGAGTTCAGAGAATGTTTCTATGCATTCAAAAGGTGACCTCAAGAGGGAACCCAAAATTTTGAAAAATTCAGGCCGCGGTTTTTGAAATTTTGGGTTCCCTCTTGAGGTCACCTTTTCAATGCATAGATACGTTCTCTGAACTCTCAGCTTTCGAGCAATGTGCTCCACAAGTCTCTGCGATCATTATTTTGGGAGATATAGGCGTTCAAAGTCCAAAATCATACCGAATTCCCATAAGATCCATGTTAAAACACAACTTTTTTTTTCGAGTTTTAATTTCTCAGCCAATTGTTGACCGATTTGAATGGGGGTTGGGTCAAAAAATTTCCCCAAGATTCTAGTTTCAGAATTGGTACTCAAAAGTGTCATAGTTTAAGAATTTCGGGAGTTATTCACAATTGTAAGTGTATACCTTAAGTTGGGCCACCCTGTACTGCAAAGCCTAAGTAGCAATGATATTCCTAGAGCATAGCTCTCCTCGTCAGTTGCTTCTTGTAATGAAGTAAGCTATGTGTGTGGGTACTTCTGCAATTCATAATTATCTGCAAGGTTGTGAGAGTTTGTGTGTATGTGCGGTGTAGACTGCACAACAGGCGTAGTCATTAGTTTTATCTCATCAATAACACTACTGAAGGTAGTGCGTTGTGCGAGTGCACCTGTGTGCACAGCCCTTGAGGTTGTGTAGCGGGCAGACGGGGTGTACTGACAGATTTATATTTGCATGGCTATTTACCACCCTGCTTTACAGTACCGTAGGAACAAGGTGGAGTGCCATAACCAACGTACCGCTCAAGCCGCATTCATTATGATGACCCAGTACTCGAATTACATAAGACCTTGTCGTATGCAAGCTAACTGGCCTGCACACACTCACACTCTTGTCTCCGCATATTTTACCAACCTCCAGAATCACTTACACCACTGTGTACATGCATTTTTACATTCTGCCGAGTCATCCAGTTGAAGCTGTTTTGAGTGCGCGGAAAATCTGGAATGGGGAACAATGAGGCATTTCCACAGACACTTGGGCGCAAACACTCGCTCACATATTCTTACCTTCTCATGCAGACAACAAAGGGTAAGCTGACATACCTTGAGAGACCTTCACAACCTCTGCAATCTCATGTGCTCATATGCTTAAGAAGATTTGCATCCAGAACGATAAGATTGGTAGTTAAAGAAGCACAAGTTAGTGGAGTCATCATGTACTCTCCCATTATAATCTTTGCTCAAAAAATACCACCATACTGCTTCCATATTTGTCCAAATTGTTACCTTGGCGATGATGAAAATTCATTTTTTCTACTAATTGCAAGTTAAACAAGCGTATATGATTTCCTACTATTAGACAAGTAGGAGGGGAATGTGTGTGTGGAAGAATGTGTGCGAATGAATTTAAGTAGAAATTATATTGCAAATTTTTGCATGTAACTTGGACGTGAGGTAAAGAATATGTGTCCTACTCAAATAATAATTATGAGGACGCTACATGGAAATTCTTTCTCAGGCTCCTCCCGGCTATAATAATAATCACCATGATTATCATTATCACGGGTAAACAACTCTCACACATACACATGGTAAAATTAATTCTGCAAAGCATATTTTTCCTCTTGTTTCAACCTTAAAATCACCACAGAGTAAACATGGAGTCAAGGTGTTTGCGAAGGTGGGAGCACTACCGCAATGTAGTTATGTTCACTCGTGTATTATTAGACAGTTTGCGAAAATCAACGTAACACAAACGTAACGCGCGTAAACGTGAAAATTCCTATGGCAAACCATGTTAGAGTTATGTTTACGATGACGTATATATTTCTATGTCGTATTGCGCAAACTGCCTACTATATTCTCTCCTACGTGGTTGAACTTGAACTGATGGCAGTTGGATGTGTGTGTGTGTGTGTGTGTGTGTGTGTGTGTGAGTATTTTTGATTCCATCCCTCAAACCTGTCATGGGTTTCACATGCCCCTGCATATGTATTACACGGGCACACTCACACAAGTCAGCTCATTATTATTATGACGTCTATTAATATGCTATCATCATTATTACGTATTGGCATCCACTGAAGCCATATTACCCAACCGTAGCCTTCACTGTTCAACTAGTTAGTGTTACAAGTAAAGTACGGCTTTAGTTCATTTCTCAAGTGTCACTTGCCACGGAAAAAAGTGAGTGTGTGTGTGTGTCACGATGTCATACTGCATACTCCTGCGGCCATAAGTCGGCATTTATAAACAGAGTACCTACTGAACAGTACAAATTACTGTACAGGTAAGCTCTCATCACATCCACAAATATACCTCTCCACACACTTTGACATTAATCAGTGGGAATAACATGTGCCCATGTCAGTCCTCTCTATATTTCAATGGCAACTTATTATTAATCCTGTGCTATGGTCATTGTTCTGGGCGTGTTTTTGTGTGTACATGCGTGTAATTTGGAGCCCTTGTATGGCACACACACGCTAACATTATCCCACATTGCTTACAAGTAAAGTACTTATTCTTCCTGTCGTCGTCACCATGCCAAAGGGATGCGTATAATCCTGAGCAGGAGACGGATCCTACACCACCATTCTCTCACATCCTGTTCCAAAGGAACAAGAAAGTCTTGTTCTCATCTTCATCATCGTCATGCTACAAAAAAAGCTCCGCTTTTTTAACACTGCAATAATAAATCGATCCTCCTGATAATCACTGTACATTCTCCTCCTCTCCCTAAGGTACTCTTCGTTTTGAAAAATGCAAAAAGACATCTGAAAATCTTGTAGGAGCTCAAGAGAGTAAACGATGTCTACGCATGCAAAAGTTGTAGAAGCTGGTCGAAAAAAGGTGTGCTAATTACTAAGCGAGTGTTTACCACAGAGTGGGTAATGAGAATGGGAGAAAAGCAGAGATATTTGCTAAGCAACTGAATTACAGAGAAAAACCAGCTGGGAATGCGTGTAAAATTTAATTGGAATATATAGCAAAAGCCAGTGTACGTGTAAGATACACGCACAAGGCGGCATTGTTAACTTGTGGTGAGAAGAGGAGCGGGAGTGAGAGAGAGAGAGGAAGGTAATATCCTTAAGATGAAATTCCAGATAAAGTGGATGAGACTCCAGCTGTAAGCCATGTGAAAAAATAAGTCTTTTTTGTCTCCTTCTTTTTTTCGCATCCGTCCTCCCTTTTCTATGTATGCAAGTCGACTAGTTATTATAACAGCACTTCCACATATTCAATTTTCCGCAGTTCCTTCTCTAATAATTTACAATTTACCCAAGGAATAAACTGTCTCAACTAACCAGTTACAATTTAATCAGGATAACAATGGATGGGACTGGTCCTGTGATGTGTAGTTCTATATGTCTGCATTGGTGATGATGAGGGTGACGTAGTTAGTGCATAATGTCATTTTGCCGAGTGAGGCAGCAGCATCTGAGCAATTCTTGGTGTCTTGTTATGTTTAGTCGCGATTTTTTTTAAAAACGAGAACTTTTGAAATCACTCGATCCCGGTGTGTCCCATTTTGATGTATTTATGTCAGAAGGCATAAGTGGTCTTAAGCGGTGGTTTTCCAGGATTTCGGAAGTCAATTGATGAGGAAGGAATGAGAGCAGTGCCCTTATCTCAAGGTGAAAGTGTGTATGTCAGTTCACGAGATATCAGTCCAGGCGGCTCGTTGATTTTGGGAAATTCTATGGATTTTGTAAGACATGAGGAATGGTTTCTAGAGGAATTTCTCTGGAGGTGGACATTGGGTGTGTGTGTGTGTGTGTGAGGGGGGTTCACGAATGGGGGTTGTTGAAGGGGGAGTTGCCATTCCGGAAATTCAAATAAATTCAGGAAAATTCAAATAAGTGCAGTGAAATCAGTCAAAGTCATGTCAAAGGGGGGTTGCGAGGGGGTGACGACCAATCAACCTACACCTAACCTAAATATCCCTCGATGGGGAGCAGGATAGTCGCCGGCTAACGCGACTATCCTGTTCCCCATCGAGAGGATATTTTTCCCCTAAAATTATTGCATTGTCACCTATTGTCTCTCACACATGAAACTAATCATTCCATTGTCAAATGGATTTTTCTTTAAGTTTATGTGCATATTTGCTCCTCTACATACTGGCATTGTCTTGGCAAAGATACTTATGACGGAGTTGTTTGCGTGTGTTTCTGTACTGCTGCTGCTTCTTTATTCTCAGGAAACCTTTTCAGACACACAGAGGAGCTTGTAAAAGTTTCTTTCATATTTAACTGGCTACTGCACAACACTCCCTACCCCATCCAAGCTACTGCTTGATAGAAGGGGGCAGAACACGCACGGACTCACACAACTCATATACTTACATAGGGGTGCATTGTAAGAACCGTGGACAATTATTATTGCAGGTTAGTTAAGTCGACGACGTTGCTGGTCATTTGGACCAGACTTCCCATGTGCTTCACAACTCCTGCCGCCACTCTGCCACTTCTCACAGTCACTTTTTGCAATAGCTAGACTTGGGGGAGTCAGTGGAATTATACGTTTGGGCAGGAGGAGAACAGGTGGAGTGTGGTCTTTTACCATGTGCATCACATTGCTCCAAAGTGTCCGTCATCGGTAAGAAGAAGAACAACAACACTCCTCACAAGTGGCACTGGGATTAATTGACAGTTACCATAAAAGTGACATATTATATGCTACTGCTTAGTCCTCTATCTTTTCAAATGTCACCAGGGGACTAGTAGGCAGTGTGAAGGTCGTGGCTGTGTGCTGTTGCGGATTAAATGAAATCTCAAGCCTGTTAATTAAGAGAGCATCGGAGGCCTCTCAGTGTCATTTGTGTGTGTGTCGTGGCAGTGACAAGTGTGTCAGTGTGGAAGAGGGAGAATTCTGAATAGCCCCTATACTACTAAAGCCAAACGAGTGTCCATGGTCACTCTGTAATCGCCACCGTCTCATTGCTCACACATAACAAATCTCTCCCTGACTAATTATACAGACTTCTATTAATGGCGTTTTTGGGTACATACTGACCGGTTTTAAATGGTTGACAATATCTGGTGTCTAGCCAGTAGTGTTGCACTTGTGCGTGAGCCACGTTGTAGAATTTAATTAAAAATAATAAACTGAGGAGTGTGCACGTGAAGCCAAAGAAGAAGCAAAAGCTGTAAAATATGTGGTCTTGATGTATTCAGTGTGTTGGGAAAACTTCGGGATACTTGAGAGAGGAGGAGATTGTGATCAGTGAGTGAGCTGAAGAAGAGACGAGGAAACTCGGGCCTTTTTCTATTCAATCAAAGGGAAGATCAAAGGGAAATGATGTCCACAATTCTCTAACTATTATTTCCTTTTATTCCTCAATGAGTGGCTGAGCTAGCTTGGAAAACTTGTTACCATTCAATCCTTTTCTTCAGTCAACTTCTCACTGGGAAGGTATAAATTAAGTGTCGGCAGTCACATAGTCGGAACCTCCCATACTGCTTCATTCTTCTGTGTCAAAGTTTACGTGGTCGAGTGTGCTAGTGTGTTTGTGCTGAAAAATGAAGATTTATACTCGGCTCCGTCAGCCTACCTTCCAGCGGTTGGTTTTTCACCAAGTTTCACCAGTCCAAGAAAATCGTTGAAGCAAAGGATGTCTCAATAGTTCAGTTCTGAGCTTGCTCAATGGCCAAGATGAATTCTATATTTGAGAGCCTATTTAAGGGCAACCATAACAATGGGAGTAGTGGGGCGGATGGCAGTAGTCAGTATGACACGATGATGAGCGGAATGACCCCGATTTTTGAAGAACCACCGGCCACTTACTCTGCCCGTCATCACATTGTCGAGTCCATGTATGGGACGGTGCGAAGGATTAAGAAGCACCATCATAGGCAGTCCGTTGCTAATCACTTGTTTCATCATGATGAAGGAGGGCCTCAATTGACACTGAGGAGGAATAGCTGTGTTGATATTGGAGTCGAACGTTTAATGAGTGCCAATAGTACTAATCATATTTACAGTAGTAATAATAATAATATTAATAATAATAGTGTTGATAGCAGTGTAGAATCCGCGCCTGAGCCTTTGGCTGGACATTTTGAGCGTAGTGGGAGTACGAAATCAAACAGTGCTACAAAGAGTCGAGGCCCATTGTCCCGCTTGTGGCACATGAGACGCCGGTCCTTTAGTCAATTTGAACTGACGTCAATTGGCTTGAACCAAGGGAGCAAAGGGGCACTCGGTGGTTCTAGTGGACACTTGAATCTGTTGGATTTGAATGAATGTGACACTCCTGGAGTGTTTCATCCTATTGGGGATTTTTGGGGATCTTCATGTGACTTGGAAATGACGCAAGTATGCTCTGCTTCTTTTTTTTCTTACCATTATTATTATTATTTTTCTTCCTCTCATTATTCTCCATATCACTTTCCAAATAAGCTGAATATAGAACGGAACGTAAGCTATAGCTGCATGTGGAATGCAACAAAGAGATGTTTTCTGGGAAGTGAAAAAAATTTAAGGAGGAAACATTGTTGAGATGCACAGAGTGAGAGCTAACAACAATAATAATAATGAAAGGTTTTTTTAGTACATATTTCAATGCATTACATGCAAACTGCCTTCACGTTTCTCTTTTACGCTATTATATAAATGGAGCTCCTTTTTCAGCCTGAGTAGCCACACATTGAACAATGTTTAAATTCGAGTCTTATGTAGTCAATCAGCTTATACATTGAGGCTTATTTAAACATCTCCTCATCATCGGCCTCTGTATGATGACGCTCACAGTTTCACTGCGTACACGCTTCTCTATCCATTCAGCCGTGACTGACTCTTACATGTGTGCTAACTTATTGACTACATATCCTCACCTTTTCAACGGGGGTGAAAAACAGAAGGAATACTAATGGTGAATTGATGGGATTTTATGGATTAGAAATCCATCTGGAAATGTAGAGACACTTGTCTGCATTAGAATCACTACTTAGATATAAGGATGGGAATGAATCTGTGATTTATGAACGTGAAGGAATGCGGGTGGGGCATCAAAGGCAGGCCAATCACTTGTCAATAATCATATTACATTTCACAAGTTTTCCATTAAAATCAAAACGCTCAATCCTAGTTCTAGTAAATGGCACGCATATACAATTTCCCTCCGCGGAGCTGACCTATACACATCACAGACACACACAAACTTACAAACACATGGCACACTTGAGGGCTAAAAGTTGTAATAGGAAGTGTACGCCTATATACTTGTCTTTTCCTCTCCCTCCTGTTTACATTCTAACGGCCTTTGTACAGGAAAGAGTTACGATCGTCACGTCAGCATCATCATCAGCATGCATTTGTAATTACTATTATGAAATAATAATAATCTCCATTTTCTTGTGCGCCTTTGTGAGCTGAAGGGAACGATTAATTCCATGGAATTTACAATTATTTCCCTTACTAATTACATCATAATTGCTCGTAATGAATTTTTTAATACTGGCCCACTGCTAAGCATGAGATCATGAGTAATGTAATCTACTCCTTTATATGCATTTAGTGGACATGGTCAGGGTGTTTTATGTGCACATGTCACCACCAGGCAACGTGTGGAGTGTAGTGACGACGGCATTATATGTGTTGCAAATTACATTCAAAAGACTGGTAGGCCATTAGACGAATGAAAATGGCCGTAGACAATAATTCGTAGTGTGGCTACATAGATTAAAACTAGCGTTCTTGTAGGAAAACAGAGAGATAGAGGGAGAACGGACATATAATATCATGAAGAGTGGAAAATATACGTTGGAAAACTCAGCCTATGGGGAAGGGAACGTGCGCATAGAGAGGATTTTTGCAATTATTATTACTCCTGTCACTGTTGTCAATAGAAATTTAAATGGAGCATCACGCCTGCAAATTCTGCCCACACCGAGCGTCCTTCTCACTCTAGCAAACATGTGCCAGCAGGGCATAAACACATTAGCTCCTTTTCTTGCAGTAATACTGTAAATATTTATGCTGTACATACTACGAACCCAAAGCGACACCTGCAACCAATTCAGTTGTGACAAGTTGAAAGCCATTGGACGAGGAAATAATAATAATAATAGCAATATGCTCTGAATTATTGACAGATCAGCAAGAATTGAATGCTATAAAAATGATGGGGGCATATTTTTTCCCATATGGATCATTAACCTCGTGGAATTTTGCGAACATAATCTAACAAGTGAGAAAGGATGTGTGCGCCTTTTTTCTCGTCCATGCTCAGACGAGTAAATAACCTTGTGGTTTTAGGAAGAATCAGCTTACTTAGATATGTGGCAATAAACTTGAGGAATGGAGTGTAGTAAACTGTTGGATGGCTAAATGTGAATCATGGCTATGATCGTGACTGTTGAGTAGGTAATTAGGAAAGTGTAAAGAGAGAGAGAGAGAGGTGGTGAATACATTATTGGACATCGTCATGGCGAACGTCTGTCTATTGGCCAATTTTTACAGAGGTCTTTTACTTGATGAGATGGCACGACGACAGGGAATACTGTACCATGCCTTATATTTTGGCTCTTAACCCTATATTATTATTTTCCTCTCCATGTGCCTATTGTGCTGGGAACACTACAAAATGACCCCGACCCAGTGTGAAAGAAATAAGAAATTTGATGGAGGAGTCGTCGAGCTGACAGGAAAGAAATGAGTGATTTTAAGAGCGGCCTGCGAAAATCATTCCATCTGCCATTGTAGGAGTGGTGAGGAGGGATTGCGACCTACTGTAACTGGGATCCAGATGACCATCAATCAATCTATAAATCATGCTCCCACTTGAACGTACCCTTTCATGCCTGGACATAGTCTCATAGATACTCCAGAACTGGGACACACAGTTGTGTGTGAGGGCTATTTTTCATGCTATCCTTTACAATACTAATATCCATTCCACACTCCACATTGGTTTATTCGAAGGATTCTCAGAAAAAGGATTAGTGATGAACGGATTATAAAAGGATTAAGAGTTCAAAAAAAAGTTTACCATTACTTTCATAAATGATTTTACTTGATTTAATTACAGAGAATTAGCTCACAAAACACGAACTACCCATTATGCAACGTTTCATTTTCTTTAAGTATTCACTCTCTATTCGGAGATCTTCGCGACTTGCGGGTTAAACTAGTGATTTGTAATGTGTTTCAATTTCGGGTCATTGATTGTATTTGTGTGTGCTATGTTATCGGCATCGGCGTCAGTCGACGACAGTAGCCTTGAAATATTGCCATTTCGTTTTCACATTATAAGCCATCACACCACTGCCGTCGCCCCACATAATGCTCAAAAACTATAACAATGCTGTCATTAGTGTTTGTGTGTATATGTAAGTGTCTTTTAACTCACACTGCGTGACTCCTTTCCTATTGATACTTGGCTGGTAAATTTTAAAACAATACGCGCAGTATGTGTCATGTAATGGAGTGTGAAACGGTAGGGATTTACTCGCTGCTTGCATGACATAATAATGATGATGATAATGCACCGAGCATTACTTTACAAGTCTCACTCAACCGCCCCTGACATGGTTACAGTAGTGCAACAGATGAGATCCCATATGTACATCTGATTTGTAATAAATGTGTACCAACAAACAGACGGACACACTGGAGTGAGTCCGGAGATAAGACAACTTGATCAAGCCCGTTCCTCCTACTATCAAACATTTCAAAAGGTTTTTAGTACACAACTTGGAGCCAAACTGCTGTGTCATCCGACTGGCATGCAGCTAGGAGGATGCGTAACAACAGAAACAGTCCTTACAATTCCACTCTAATCATCATCACAAGATTAATAATTAGAGTGCCATATGAATATCCTTTCAACGGAGATCACAGAGTGTAGCATTAATTATTCTATAATAAATTGCTCTTTTCTTTAATCCTCCACCCGTCAATATGTGGAATGTGTTATGAGGAAATGCGTACGACCCCGCCTTTCCCATCATCACTCCAGAACATAAGGATCCAGAGCAACAGCATAGTAGTAGACAACTGACCATTTTGTTCAAGTTACCACGCAACCAAAAGTTTTTTTTTCACCATCCCCTGTCTCACAAATTATCAAGCTCATAAATCCTTTTGGCAACTCATATATATTCCTCCCGTCATATGCAAAGCGGTGTATGTGTCTATGAATCAGGGGAAAAAAGATCCGCTCAACACATGCAAGGAATAATTATTTACGACATGTCAAATTCCACCTGTTTCCTTCCCTGTTTACATACACCTCTTGGACGTATGACCCTTGAAAAATCATCTTATATGGTTCACACTGTTACGTTTACACTGAAGCTTGGCAGTGTAGCACTCGCTTCCTTCAGTTTTCACTCATTTTCCGAAACCAATTCCTCTGGTATGAGCAGTCAAAATGGAACTCTGCAGCTGCCTGTAAGGCCATTTGATTCGCGTAAAAGCCTTGTCTATGCCGTCTTTCTTATACATGCGGATGATTCAGGGGACATTTGCCATTGTTTTCTGGCTTTTAATAGATGTGTATTTGTGCGTAACTGTGGGAGGATGTTTGTTTGTATGTGAACATGTTTGTAGGCGAAATGAGTTATAACGGAGGCATGGCTTCCTTGGAATGCTGTGGGAATGTATAAGGCTTCTATGTTTGTGTCTTTTTGTTGGGAGTAAAACAAAGGCCTGAATGCGAAACTCAGTGTCTATGGCAGTAGTCAGAAGGGAGCAGACAAATTATGGCACATGATTTTAGGATTTGCTACAAGCATCAACATCATCATCATCGTCGTCGTCATGTGTAAATTCTTTTTGAGGACTGGAATAGTATTAGAAGGCAAGTCTGCAGAATGGATTGGTATTTGAAGTAGAAGGAGTATAGAATTGTTGCTACTGCCATTCTGATGGCAAAATAAATACGTATGTGCATGTTGGATGGACATGGGAGAGAGATAGGATCATGCTGATGAATATGATTTTGCCCTCAAGTTAATATAAATAATGTAAAAGAATTGCGCATTCCACTGTATTTTTTTCTATCGTCTGACTGGGGATGTGGGATATTATTATTGCAATCTACCCCGCGGTCTTTATTAGCATATATGAAGGGATCAAAGGATGGAATCTGTGGGGAGAATAACCAGGAAACTAATCAATTGAAATTGGAGGATTTCAAGTGTAAAATTAGTAGGACAAAGTTATGTGAGATTTATTGCCTCCAATGATTGTCTGGGCGCGCGCCTAATTTTCTAGGTCAGTCGTGGAACTTGGCCAGTGGTTTTTGTCGACACCCTGGTCTCCCTTATCTCCTTCTGTCCATCCCTCATCATCATTGCTCCCTAGGGTCATTTTGACATTTAATTTGCAAGATAACTCGCTCACACCCTCGACGCCACACCGTCATCATCATCATATCTTCATTCTTGTCGTAATAACATCTACGGTGCAAATCATTCCTATGCCTTATGATTGATTAGGCAAAGGAAAGAGAGAGAGAGAAAAAAAGGAGTCAAATCAACCAGTGTGTTGTCGTGCGTGCTCTTTTCAAGTTGGCAAAACCTTCAAAATCTCACGATCCCCTCAAGGAGTCAATTGATCCAAATGAACGGAGTGAGTTGTGAGGGAGAGAGCTATATAGCAAGCGATGTATCCACAACATTTCCTTTCGGCAACACGTTCAAGTTTGCCTTAATTTCCAAAAATTAATAAATTTTCCAGAAAAAAATAGCATTGGAAAAAAAGCAGAGGACTGGGTGGGTAAGGCACGACATTTGAAATTAATGAGTGAGCACCAGCCTTGAATGAAAGTAGGTAGACGCTATGCAACACTACTGTACTTAACTGACTTATACTACCACATGATAGGTATGAGGGTCAATTAATTACTTAACGAGTCAGCCTCCTATCCATACCGTTATTAACTTTACGGGTTTCTCAACAAATAAAACAGCTTCCGACATGTATATGAATTTCACGGTTTAGCAGGATGATTGAAGTGCCTGTTTTTGTACCATATCTACATACTGCATTAGATACAAGCTCGGCTGATTTCATGATCATTGTCCTACTGAATACGAGCTTCCTTATAAACGGATCAGTTTTGTGAAGGAAAAAATGTAGCGTCTTCCACATTGTATTCCCTCCTATACACAGTTGAAAGAGCTGACCCTTGGCTTTGGGTGATTGATAGAATCCAGGTCTGCACTCAGCTCTGACTCAGCAGTATTCTCTTTCCCTTGTGATTGACTTGTCTGCACCAAAATCATGTTTTCCAAGTATCATTGATGGAATCTGATATTGACTAAATTATAATGATGATCCATTTCATCTTCTCTCATGCGCTCCGCGTGTTCAAAATAGGGGAAATCCATTAGAATGCGGTAATAATAAGAAAAACCTTGAGGAATATTGGATTCAGCCCTGAGGTTTTTAGTGTCTCTGTGTTGGAGGTGGCTCACGGTAATAATCATCATGATGATAATGATCATCATGATTTGTCACTCATTAGCAATTCTTTAGGTCGACAGAGAACAAAAGGTTGTGAGCAACTATGCGGTGTAAATCATGGGGCCATGTATGTCAAATTTTCCCTCAAGACATTGCGAACTGTACACATTACGCACCCTTGATGACCCTTATAATTTGGGTAAAATCATCCCAATTTGGTAAATCATTGGGAAGAAGCACATGATGTATAAATTCACACGGATTATTAGAACTGGGTAAATAATCTTTGTGTCAAACTGATTCAAGTCCTTAAAGGGAGCTAACTTTCTCATTCTTCATACTGGGGGTTGAGGCATATGTTGCTGTACTTATTTGCGACAGTAACCGCCTGAGATTTCTTTCCAACAGAAGGGCAGACTGGTGGCAGTCATAAAAATCCTTAACAGCTCTGTAAAATATATACAGCTCATTGTGAAAGGCGAAAGTTTGAAATACAATTTACTACCTACGTGATAAATACGAACAAAGTCGTATAAAATTCTGCATATTACGTGCATAAGGGCCCAAGGAAAAATCCAACGTTGTCAATTCCCTTGTCTTCGTTAGTACCATACCGAAGTAAG
>JAQIWI010001598.1:0-15594 GCA_034698825.1 Deuterosminthurus bicinctus
TTAAGTTGTAAAATTTAAAGTAATTCTGGAAAATAAGATGGTCCTTCGAGACCGGATTTCATTGTATGACTGCCGCATGGGTTGAATATGTCCACAAGCTATCCAAAATGGCTGGCAATTCCCAAGTCTCACACATGCAGAAGGACAGTCATTTCCATCTATTATGCCATATATGACGAAAATGCACACTTGTCCGGGTTCATTTCTCATGTCCAATAATCACGCAAGGTCGAGGAATATAGAATGAAACCCCAGGGAAAGCGAGTTTATTTTATAATCAATCTTGACCAAGCAACATCAATGTAGTACATGGGGATATTGCTGCCGATTTTGTACTTCCAAATGACATTTTTACTTCTAGATCTTCATATTATTTCACGATTTGAAATTAGTTCAGACACTTTAGCTATATTTAATTTAGAAAGGAACAGCGCACGTGCTTATGCTCATGATTACTCGGAGGATGCAAATCGTAACAAATGTTTCATATTTCACCACCCATGCAGTAGCAGCATACCAAAGTAGACAGACGTTTGAGAGATTATTCTACTACTACCTGGCTACACCACCCTTATGCATTGCAATACACCCATGAGCCCATAAAACTTGAAAGGCGTCCACAGAAAATAGTTCTCTCACAGATATTTGCAATGGAAACAAAAACTTTTCTCTCCACATCCATTTCAAAGAGACGAAGAGAGTGAGAGAGAATTGCAAAATTTATTACTCTCTTAACGGGTGCACACTTATACACATAGCGAAGCCCAATTCTCTCATGTCCCGCTCTTGTAATTCACTAGCCTCCCGAGGTACATAGTTGATTTGTTCACGGGGATTGATGGACTATTAGGCTTCACTGTAGACACACATTTTCGCTATACACGCACACTACAGACCTAATAACTAAACTCGCCTTGGCTTCATACAGTGCATTCCCCATTTCTCTTGGCCCTGTCCCAATCCCAATATGGTAACAGCATATACACAACACCATACCCAACAAACTTGGGTTAACTGCTTGCAAATGCATTGAAAATATCCCCAAGACTTTGGCGAGCTTTTACCCAGAAAATAATAATTCAAAATGGAATATACAAATCCGGACTGATTCCCAGAATGCATTTCATTTGGCTTTGGTGAATGGAAAGAGGGCATAAATTCTCTGAGTTCGCCGCATCATCTCGTCACTTTTACTGACTCTGCACAGATAGATTATTCGTACGCTGAGAAAAACTGCCAGGCCAGGATGCTTTCATAAGGTTTAACTTAGAGCTCATCTTTTCACGGACAATATTCTACACATTCGTAGTCCAGTTTTTCTGCTGCGAATCTTCTAGTGACGGCTTTAAAAAAGCCGTTGATCCCGTAAAGCTTGGAACTCTCCAGGAAAAAAGTGCTGTGTGGATGTGTGAAAGGACATTGTTCCTAGTGCTGTCATAATATTTATTTAAACTGTGCAAAGCCCAGATTTTAGATCTTCATTTCAGCTGTCTAGCCAGAAGAAATGGCTTCTTTAGGAAGACACAGACGGCGTGTTCTCACTGAAGACAGATGTTGTGTGTGTGTTTTCTAGGTCCATTGGCATGTCTATGTTCTGGCCAATTATGTGTCCAACTGTCATGGATAAGCCAATAAGTGTGAATAGCTCCTTCACTCTTCCAATCTCGGCCTTTACCCCGCATATAGAAGTGTCTTTGTAGTTCACACGGAATCCACACATGTGTTTATGAGCATTTCTTTAGGGTTCTTTACTACAAATGATTGGGATGTTTTTTACGTGAAAGGCCTCAGCCTTGATCTAAAATCCTTTAGAAGCAGATTCGAGTATAGCCTCTGAATTCTGCGAGCTTTGGCTTTGGCGTAAAGGACATGGACGTTGAAGCGTGTGTTGTATGTCTGCGCGACCATGTAATTGTGTACCAGTGTTTTTGAGGCTGTGTTTTGGTATAGGTAGACGTGAGGGATTATTATTGGGATTCGAGCTATTGCACCTCACACATAGAGGCGAGGAGCATGCAGAGTGAGATCAGGGATTAAATTCTAGTTTTTAATTAGTTAGATCAGTTAGTCGTAAGGACAGGAGGTACGAGTGGATGGGAAATGCCGACAGCATATGCCCATTACCTCCTCCTGTCTCTGTTTGTATAAAGAACATGAAATTGCAAACCTCTACGGGTAATCAAGAGGAATTTCTCTCACTCTGTCTCTCGCTCAAACTCTGAAATATTCAAGGGAAAAATAAGGAGTAGGAAAGATGACGGAATCGGCGGCACTCGCATAGTAGCCACATGAGGCTAACACTGCGTTATACTGGCTTATGCCGAAAATGCTGCGACCTTCGAGAGCTCAGCTTACACAGATTTTTCCCGGCGCCATGCATAAATATCTGTTGACACTTACATACGCACGTACACACATATACACACACTGTATCCGCCACAAGAACCTTGTCTTGAAAATTCAGTTAAGTCTTGCTAATTGAATTAGACCCCATTCATCCTTGAATTCTAACACTCGGCCTACTCATTCCCGACCCAACACCGTCTAATGACAGGATAAAGAGAGGAAGAGCTCCAGAGGATCTTCTTATCAAAATTAAATAACTCTGCAGAGGAAGCTTGTGGCGTAGCTAGAGGGAATTTCACAGCTTCATTCTATACTCTTTTGTAAAATCCAATGTCAAGTCGTCTTTTTAGTTTCGCCACAGAAAAAATGCTGAGCTTAGTGACTGAGATGTATATAGAGTGAACTTGCTACGCTCAGAACATGGAAAGTATGAAAGGAATAGGAGTTAGTTGGCTCATGCTATTTATTTACTGCATGAACAGTGATGGATGCTATTACTGTAACCATCTATTCACTAATAATGACTGTCCTCAACAATGTTTCCCATGCAAACAAAAAACGTCCTCAAACTTAGACACCTTTTAAGTTTAGAAACTTTCTGTAAAAAAGAAATGTAGGAGAATTTTCACAAGTTCAAAGCGCTTGGCTCTCAGGTCGAGCTGTCCTTCTGATGATATTTCAAAGTTTAAGTGACTTGGAAGTACTGAGAGTGAAGGATTGGAGAACTGGCAAATTACCTTGTGATCTCCAGTAGTGCGATAGTTTTAACTTAAGGGAAGCAAAAAGGTAATACTAGATGACTTTACTTTTTTAAGAATAATGACTTTACCTTGAGAATAGACTCTTTAAAATTACTGGATCGTTCGACTAATGATCTTCTTCGGGCAGGAGGTTCATCGCTTCTTGCTTTGAGAACGAAGCCTCCTCTGACATCGTCCATTCGCCGGTCCCTGCACACATGAAACATACTCAATTGAGCGTGAATACGCACCGACATATTTATAGAGGGACTTTTGTGTGTAGAACAGTTGCTATAGTACGTCCAGTTGCTTCGTGAGGACAACTTAAGTGGGACAGACTTCCGTGCTTTTTTTTTCAGACCATTTCTAACTCTTGCTATGTTTCTTTTCTGCTGATCCCACCACAGCCTCCCATTCCCTACAAAGCTGAGCCACACTGCACTCATATTGACGTAAAAAACATGGCAAGGTTTTCAACAACAAGCAAGAAAATTCGTAGGAAAATAAACATTTATTCCTGTTCAAAGAGATATTTCACTCCGTCCTCCCTGCATCACCATCATCTCTCGCTTGAAGCTTGACATAGAAATGTCCATGTCAATACTAAATTCTGTTCGGAGTGAGCTAATGCATGCCTCTGCATATGGTCTGTTCACAGTTGAAATCAACACGGCTTGAATTTTTGAGGCCATAAAACCACCATCTGACATCCAGCACAGTCTACTTGCATTATTACAGCTCCAAATGACTTGAAATACTCTTCCATTACGCCCACAAAGAAATTTCCAATTCTGGTCCTTGTTGCCTCGGCTGAAAATTGTGGCTGTGTGCTTGTATGGAGAGAAATGAGAGTGGAAATTGTTGGAGAATGGAAGGAGGATGCAAGCTGTTACCTCTCGGATGTGGGCTCAGCCGCTGACTCGCTCTTCAACGATGCCATGGATCCCTGCGGTGCCTTGGGACGGAAATGTGATGCCATTCCAAAGGGGGCACTGGTTCGAACACCGTAGCCATGTCGTAGACCTCGTAGCCATTGCCCTTGATATGTGCCTGAAAGAAATCCCAATGATAATAATGAGACTCAAGTCACACAGAAAAGGAATATAAGGGGAGAAAGTCTGTCACTGTCGTCGCTATTCTCGAATTCTAAAAGAAAGTCAAAAGGATTTCTCCTCGCTTTTCCAACAGTGAATCAACCCCACACATGGACCCAGTTCACCATGACCCCGCCGAGGGGACTAAGCAGAGTGTGTCCTTGTATTAAAACTCAGCCAACCAGGTATGAAAAATGTAAAGTAGCCTCAGAATTCTCAGCTTCCTGGTGATAAATCTCGCTGGATTCTTTCCGTCGCCGTGGCCTTTGGTCTGTAATGACTTCCGTTGGTAAGGAACGCGTCCCACAAAAAGACCTTCTATTGGTCGAGTACGAACTGAAGATTCCATCAAAGCCAGCAGGAGGAAGCATTGTGGGCTTGTTTACTCCATAAATATTTCATAATAATCGTTATATACTACTTTCACTCCGCGTCTTCTTTAATATATTGCCTCACCCATAGCATGGGAAATGTTTGTACAATGGCCCCCAAGGGGCTCGAGCCGATCCAAAATATAGCGATCACATTCAACCCGTTATTCATTTATGGGTAATTCATAATAAAAGAAAGATAAAACATTTGGGCATTTACAGGCAGAATAATTTCAATCAACTTGGATTCAATACACAAGAGGGAGACTAGAGAAAGAAGGGAAAACCAGTGTGGGTATGAAGGACAATATGCTTCTGTTGAATCACGTCGTATGCATATGATGCTGCAATGTAAACAACTGTGGTTTCAAATGTAATCAACTCGACAAATAAGATCTAATTGGAATGTGGAATTCTGTGTAGTTCCTTTTATCGGCCAGGGGGACATCACACTGGGCTTATTTTATGTGCCTGTCGGTGAATATGGAAGCGAAAAAGAAATCAGCAGTCAATTAAAGGACATACAAACGAAGAAAATTGTACAGGGCGGGCTCATTCATACAAACTTATTAGGAATTGCTATGTGAACACAGAACTGGGAACACACTACGTTCTCATTTGTACAATAGGAAAACCAAAGGGACTTTCATCTTCTTTGCTAAGGCTTTTGCCGCCTTCAGAATGAAATCACAAGGACTGACTGGTTCAGCCAAGCCCCGGGGAAAATATTGCATTTTCTTACTTCATTAAAGCAATAATAATGGAATTTCTTGTCATCATAAATATCTCCTGCTCTATTTCCTCCCAAAGGAGTCACTATGGTCTCTCCGTCTATGTACTACTTGCTCCGACTGAATGAGCTTTCTGCATAAGATGAAGGATAAATAATAATTAACCTGCCTCATTTCCTCTCCTATGTACAATCAAAAGCTCCTACTTTTCTTTTTCACACCAATCTTCCTAGCGCCTTCCCAATCTAATCCTCTTCTCATTGGTCACTCACAGAGCATAAGGTCTCGTAAAATAAATGATTCCCAACATCAGTCTTCTTTTCACACTCTCTATTGATGCGAAGCGTTCGCATCAATATACGCTCTCCAAGTCAAAGTAATTAAATGTATTAGACAGAAAGAACTCAATAATAGTGTCTTCAGAAGGGAAAGTCAAGTCGTATGCATTTCACAGATAGCTTTCCATTCTCTTTGTTTTTCTACCACTCCGGCAAAGTCAAAGTGCATGGAATGGGTTGTGGAGAAATGGGAGCTTTTATATTCACTCATGCTTGCTACCGTTTCCCGTCCCACTATTCCATCTCTAGAGCAAACTTCTATGAAAGTCTAGCGTAAGATGCATGCAGGATGGATGAGCCCTCAACGTCAAGTCTGAACGTTATATAACCTTTGAATTTACTTTGCTTCTTCCAAGAATGTAAATGAGAGTTCTCTTGGTGTGTGCGTGCGCATGTGTAAGTATGCGTCTGTTTTTGTGTGTGAAGAAAAGCTAGTGATGTCAAGTGTTTACTTAACACTTATTCTGCCCATCCGTTCAACTCATTGGTTCAGGATGATAATAATTAAAGCTATGTGTGTAACCATTCTGACAGAGCTCAACTAAGGAACAGGATTATCCTTGAGGCCATTGTACATTCTGGACGAAGAAAGCCGCATGCTTCTACAATAACAGCTACAAGGTTATCCATCAAATTACTTTTCCCTTTAGTAGATCAGCCTCACTGGCTTGAGCTTGTGGAAAGCAGTAAATTCATGCCCCTATAATTTCCCCTAATAAATTATCACGGAGGAATTACGATTTGTGGCAGTTTTCTTTTTCCACTGTTGAACCTTTGTAAACATGTTTCTTTACGCTACAGAATCCTGTCGCCGCTATCCGTACGTGCTTGGGCTGGCTCATGTGCAATAAACCTTGCATATCCCGACTGGAATTATTATAATATCAGCTCTATACTAGACACCAGTGCGAACTGACGGGGGAAACAACAATTTATAATAGAATAAGTAGCTACAGTTGATTGCGTACTTAAAAAAAATGAGAGTCGGGAGTTTGTTAACAGAAGAAAGGCTGAAGGGAATGTAATTATTGCAACTTCTTTGCGACAGTCTGTCCCACAAGTTCCTGAGGGACAAATGACTCGTTCCGCTCTTTGTCTTTCAGACTTTCTGTTTGCTTGGTGTGACAAAGGGGATTGTTCCGTGGCCAATGGAGACCTCAAGCACGTCCTATGGCTCCACATTTCTTCATGCTGAGTGAGCCACATTCTTCAACTTGGATTAGATAGTGATGAATCCCTCCAGATATCATCTTTCAAAAGCTTCTTCTGCAGTACACCAGCTAAAAAGTATGAGGATCTGATAGGTCCCAAAACTCCTAAAACACTCAAAGAACAGGAGTGAGCTGAATTAGGATGTCAAAGGAAATATCCGTTGAGACCAGTGATGAGGAATGAGAATGGAAGGGGTCTAGTGTATACCGTTTGAAAGTCCAATGTAAACTTTCATATTGTTTCCACATCATTTCTCCATCCACTCTAATAACACTCACCACTCAAGACGTAAAAGTAAAGATGATTACTGGAGGAATGTAGGGCGGGTCGTTAAAGAAGATGCCCTCTGTTCCCTTTTCACTATCACTTTATCACCAGTTCAACGTCTAATTTCCCTCTCAGTCTTGTCTTATTTTAAAATTCACCACAAGTTGTGCGTTTAGTACAACACTTCCCCCGGGTTCCAGTCAGTAGAAAACCCTTCTTCTTCTTCTTCGACAGCAATAAAACAAATGTCATTTTTGAAATATTCAGCATTGAAATGTGGAAGTTATGCAAGACTATAGAACAAGATGCTTCTTTGAAAGTTCTTCGGACTTGTAAAATAAAGGCACATGAATAGAGTTGAGATTGATTGAGTGTAATTGACACGTGATTGCTGCTTCTAATTACACTTACGTCACAGTGTGGTTTCTAGCTCAACCACAATGGCCAAGCTGCTAGAGTTTCTAGTGTTCTCCCATCACGCTCGCTCTCTGTATATTCCTCACATACAATTACGCTGAGAAAACTTGCTCTGTTCTGCCCTTTCAACTTGCTACGAGGCTGAAATGATGATGGGAACACCACTTGGTGGTAGCAATTTCAGCCTAACGCATCATTTCCCTCCGCACAACAAGAAAGAAAATGCATAAGGGCAATTGCTCCCAAATATCTCGCATCTTGTTAGCAACGGAAGGGGAAAACTTTTCCAATTAAATACAAAATTAGCTCAAGCTACAAAGTACAAACGTGCACACAAATGAAGGAGGAAGGAGAGATGATCAGGTCTCGTCCCTTGCATATAGCTGGCCTTGTCTGTACACTTTTCACCGTCTTCTTCGACACACATACTACAACTCTCCTTTCAACATTCATCACTTTACATAAACACATGAGGAAATCCTGACCTGTGGCGGACTAAAATATTACTAAACGCGGAGTAAGTTCTACCCTGGAAGTAGAACACACAGCTGGGTGCATTATAATATAAGAGAGGAAATTGCCCAAATAATTTATATCAGTTATAAGTAAACACTTGTTAGCATTACTTCCTATACATACGTAAAGAGTATTAAAATTACTCATCCATACACGCCTGTCTTCATTTCATCCCAGACTTCCACACCTGTCAGGTCTTAAATTGAAATAAATAGACAGAGAAATATCTACCTCCAGCTGGTTTGTTCTTTTTCGAGTCTACAAATATCGGGACTACTATAGATGATGATGATTACTATACACGAAACGGCAACAATTAGTTTCTTAGTGCTACAAGATGATCCGTAAATGTCATCAGTCTCGTAGTAATTGTATTCCTATAGGGCATTCGGCTGGAAAATCACATGCCAAACTCTAGCACAGTTTTACTGGTTGACACAGCCATGGAGTTTTGGACCAAATAGCTGACTTAGGATATCACATCTCAAAGTTATGTGATGGTTTTTAGAGAAATCATTCCCGCCCCTCAGGTCTATTTACAATCTTCTAACACAGCAGATCATGTTTACAAAGTTTTCCTTTTCCCCCTTTAACGCCCTTGAGGCGTAGAGTGTGAAAAAAAGTTTTTTCTCTGATAATTTCTCATTTTAATATATTTTCCCATTATTTTCTGTCTCTCTCTCTCTCTGGCAATCTCCCCAAAAAGAAAGACTGAAAACAAAGCCATAGACTTCTTCCTGCTGAATCATACGTACACATATATGCCAGTACATAGAAATCAACTGATAAGCTCTGTGGGCAATCAGAATGCATAGTAAACGACTGGATGTTCCAGTCTTCTTGTCTCTAGTGCCCTTCCCATGTCATTATTAGCTAGAATCATAAGAAAATATTCATGTTTCGTACTTTCGGCCAATCATCATTCTGTGTAAGATTTTATATCGACAAAAATATTAAATACAATACTTTCTGTTGTGGAAATACAACTGGTACATCAACATGGTTTACAGTTTGACAACCTAAAAGCTTTTGATTTTTTCTCAAAAAGATCTGGACTAGCATTAATTTGCATGGTCAAGCCATGTTTCCACGAGCTGGTATACACAGGAAATACAGTGAGAAGTATTGGAGTCGAACTATGCAGTGATCGAAGGATATATGGAGCAGTGTGCAGATAGATTGCATAACAATGTTTATGTATTTAGGGTTGTGCATGTATTTGTGAGGGTTTGAGTGTGTAAAAAACAGACTTGAGGCGGTAAATGATAAGTGTATGGGTAGAGGATGGTGTCTGTATGTTTTTTCCACACGACCGCATCCACACTACGGCCTTTGAAAGGTTCACACAATAAATTGTTGGACTCAGTCAACTCTAAACAACAATAACAACAACAACAACAACAGTCGTCGACATTTGTGGAAGAAAGAAGACAAAAAAAAGTTTCCATCCAATTTCACTACGACTCTTATATCTTGCCTTCTCACATGTGCTCATCTATACAAGCCCCTGGAGTTGCTACTAAAATCTTACGAGGGCGAATCCTGATACTGCCGGCAGGCATGGAGATAATGCTATAACAATCCGCTATATACAGCTATACAAAAAGAGACAGGGGAAACTTGCTGACTGTACTGTCTATTCTATAACCCTGTCTCACATAAGGTTTGACGATCAGTGTGAAAATTCTTGAGCATGATAAAGGGCTCAAATCAGCCATCCTTTACTTTTCTCCTTTTTGCTTCAATGAATCCACCAGGAGCCAGCCAGCTTGCGGAAAAGAGCTTTAGCCTTTCACTTTTTTGAGACTTCTCTTTTGTCCAATCTTCTAAAATCCAAGCATCCCAGCCATCACGTCATATGAGAGGAGCGGTGGACTTGAAGTCAAAATAACGTGTCCTTTCATTTCATCATCATCGTCTTCTTTTTTCCCATACAAGATTCCCTCAACTCTTCCCCCGTTGCTTTAACATTATTATGGACATGGAGGATGATGAGGATCATAAGAGGATGGTGAGAGAAGAAAGTGTGGGAAATGAAGGTGAAGAAAAATGAGGAGCAAAGTAATAACAATCATCGTAAATGAAAAGGATTCATTCACAGAGAAAGTTCACACCATGTGTGAGAAAGTTTGGAGCGGAGGGAATGTGAGTGAAGGAGCTCACTACACGCCAGTCATCCGTTTGAAATTGCATATATGTTATAGACTGGTTATTCCATTGTGCAATGAAATGGCATATTTTCGCATGTATAAGTAATCTCTGGCATTTCTGCCACTATACGATTCCATCGCCCGTCGTCGTCGTATCAAAAGAAACAGCCCCCTTTCTCTATCCTACATCTCACGTGTTATTTATTCAAGATATTACCGCTTCTCAGGACCACTTCACAGTGTCTACAGCCTGTATAAAGCCCTCTTGTTGCCATCCAAAGGTGTCTGAAATATTTTCATTTTGAATTCAGCTGGGATAGCAGCACAGGCGGGATTCAGTTTCAATCAATCTCGCGTTAGCGCTTCCTCATAGTAAATCCTTCAGAAAGCTTCCCCATACCACACAACCATCCAAGATGTGGCTTTCCAGCCTGTGCCTCTGAAAATTTTCTTTCATTTCCTCACTCTCGTTTTCTGTTTCTCTGTCTCTCTTAAGCATCGTCGTATACTAAGGGGAAAACCTGCTCGCATGGAGCCATCGGGATTGAGTTTTATTTGTGTCTCTGAGTTAGTTGAACTTCCGCTCGTTTTTGCTATAAGAAAGTTTCTAAAAACACCCACGAGTTGACCCTGCCAATGTCTTGCTTAACTAAATAATCGCGTACAAATAGTCTACGAAAGGCTGACAAGCTAAAGATGTGGAGGCCTGTGAATGATTTAATTAGTACTTGGTTGGTCTGTAATAAAGGTACTCTTTGATAAGCTGAAAAGTCGTAATGTAGAGCCAAAATGTGTTGCTATAAGGGATATCTAAAATTAGACATCCTCACAGCAGCCACTTCGAATGCATTTGTGTCAGTCACAATTAGGAACAGGTGAGGAGATGGCAAAGATTTCTGGAATGAAATCAAGAAGATGACGTGGAGAATGAGGTGTGTGAATGGAAGGGACTAGATGGGCGTGTTCAAGTGAAAAAAAAACCAATAACTTTTCATCTTCCTATGGCCTTTTACACACCTGAGCTTGCAAAAAATTCTTGAATCAGAGCGGATCGTAGACTTATGGTGCACACACACACACACTTGGACTAACATACACACGCACTTAAACTGAAACATCCCAGACTTTCTCCCTCAATGCTCCATTGTAGAGGAAGTAAGTTAATGGTCCATACTTGAGTGGTCGCCTGTCGTTAGCCACTTCTTACGAGTTATGATCTTTCACAATGCAAGTATAGGAAATGACATTAAAACTTGACTTTTCCGCAACATTATCTTCCTCACATGGGACATTATAATGACTTCGTGAGCCTATTAAGTTGACTATGATTAGTAGGCGGGAGTTAGATATAAATTCAGCTGGCTCTTCCTGTAAATAATCATCTGCAATTGTATCGTCCTCACTTACTATTATGAAAGATGTAGTAATCTCAAGGCCGTGTTCATTTTCCCAAAGAGCGAGAAAGGGGGGATTTCGAGTAGGAGCAAGATAGAGAGATTTTCAAAGCTTTGTGAAGCTCATATTCAATACTTTTGGCATAATAACAAAAGGCCGGTCTTATACATACAAGTATACTGAACTGAATTGTCATTTTCATGTTCTCGCATGCCTGTTGGCCTTCAACTCTATCCCGCGTATAAAATCTATTATAAAATTCTTTCAATTGGGAATTCACAAGAGCTTCTTTTGTCTCCTTCTTCTGTGTAGGTATTTGTAAAAGGATGAGCTTGAGAACCATCCGCACTATAGTGGAAGTAGCTGAATACCATCACTCACACAATACTACTCCTACAGCATTCTTACGAGAGAAACCTAGAGAGACTGACCCCACAGTTGGCTGAATTCTTTATATATATTAGCACTCCATTAAAGGGCTAAGCTGTCTTTGTCTTTTTATACAGGAGGAGCAAGTCGCGAGGGAGAGAGAGAGATAGTTCTTTAGCAGGAGAGAAATATCACTTGACGACAAGTTGGTCCAGTGACGCAAAACGCTGGCAGGACTTCTCTCCTCCCGCTAAAGTGTTTGAAGAAAGTAGCCAAGTCGTCCCCCTCACTTACACTCTGTATCAATCTTCCCACAGATAAATACATTTGCTCTCACACGGAGTAACCAACTGACCCAAGTAGTCTGAATGAACATAAAAGGAAATCCCTTCTCGCATCGCACATATACAAACAGACGTACTACATTTACTTTCCTACCGTCCTCTTTCTTCCCCCGTTCTCTGGTTGAGTTCATAGAACTTTCTAAACACGACCAGTATCATCTGCTTATCCATGCTTTAGCTCGCTTCCAGCAACTCGCCACACATACAGCGCAGAACTCATGGACACTTCTGGCGTAAAGAAAGTAAACTTTTCCTTCTCACTCCCCATCTCCCAGAGCTCTATTTTACCTCACTTCTTCCTTACTAAACTTGAGATTATAACGAGCCTAATACATGAGATCACACACAAATACACAGTGGGCTCTCCTTTTCCTCATGGAGTCATCATAGAAAAGAATGAATTTCCACGGGATCGTTAATCCCATGCGTGTGTATGACTAGCGCTAGCCTATGAATACTAATTAGTTTTGATTTTTCCCATTTACTCCAGCTGTGGAATTATGGGATCATGATAATGGTTAGACAGGAAGAAGAAGAAGGAGAAGGATCAATGAACCTGCTCACACCACACACATAACTCTCTATACTACTCATGATCAATCCCACGTCATTCTTGATTCAATGCCAAATCACATAGCAAATAGGGATTTGCCATAAATAGAATCTAATGAGGGAATTTATTACAGGCCACAAATCAAATAAGTTTTTTTTAAAATACTGTTCTAAGAGCCCTCTTTTGTGACTAAATCCCTTTCCCTTGTCTCCATCATTCTGCTCACATTGCTCAAACGATTTGAATAAAAGCCCTTAATACCACTTTTGACACGTCATGTTCCACCCTTTTATACTCTGTCCTCACTCTTAAAGGACCTAGTCTCAAAGATGAGACCTGGCAAATTATTAGAAATCCTGTAAGTATATCACACTTAAGCTTGTTCATAAAGTCCAGGCCTCAAAATCCTGCAAGGTTGCTGCTGTGCCCTTTTAGAGCCGCTGTCGTCTACTTTAAAATGACGGAAACAGAAACAAGACTAAGCTTGAAATATTGTAGGGATTCATGTGTGGTGAAAAGTGGGAATATTTTTGGCTTTGTTGTTGTGTTGTACGTGAATTGGATATTTTACTGAAGGAATGTGACGGCTTGTGAAATTCCCATCAACAGATAGGTAGAGAGATATCCCTTGCTCAGCTAAAATTCCCCGCTGCATTCATCTTCCAACCTCTTTCTTCCTCCTTTTTCCATACGCAAACTGGCAGTGATCCAATTGCAGAAAGGCGGAATACTTTACTTGAGCTCGTCCCATACAAATAATACACGAATACACACGAACTATTGCACGGAGTCAAGCCAACACATTTAGGCGCTCCATGTTCCTTGTTACTGTTAGGAAATTCGACGCCTGGATGTGGCAGCCTCTTCTGTTGTCGCTTTTGCAAAGAAGAAGAGGAGATGGAGGGAGAGTTTAGCCGGAACTTAAACCTCACTTGGTAGCTGTCAACGTGGACGTTGACATTGAGAATTTCTCATGGTTTCATGACAAAGTCCCACTCCCAACTTTCCTTCTGTATGTTCCACTGTAGTTGGCGTGACAAAAAGAAAAATTTAAAATCCACTCGTTTCCACTCACTGACGCCTGCCTTCCCTTTTTTTCAAGTGTCCAGCTCTAAGTGCTTGGGTGGGACACGATGATGTTGCATTGTAGAAGTTAGAAAATGTTTTTGAACGAAAACCAAGGAGACTGTAGAGGTAATAGATGTGAGCATTCTTTGAATGGATGAGATAATAGTAGACATGAAACTAGATTAACCACAATGTCTCAGGTCAAATTAAAGCTCAACAAGGGCTCTAAAGTGCTACCATTAAGGAGAGATATTGGAAAATAAGGGTTGAGATTAATTGAATGGGACTATCTTATGGGACTGACAAAGCTAGCATGCTCATCCATGGTACATACGAGATAACTTTGACGAGAAAGTTTGACCATTTGAAATAAGTGTGATGATGATTGTGGTAAATGGTCAATGCTCCCAGCCAAAGGAGCAAGTTTAAATGAAATTAATCATGAAAAGTGGTACGCACAAACATTGGCTGCTAGGTTAAGAGAATTCAATCAAATTTCACTCCTCATTTTTCATGCTTTTCCTTGCAAAAACCTTTAGGTGAAGTTGGCAGTGAGTTTAGTGAAGGATCACAAATTACAATCTAATCAGTTGCTTGTGTGAACTGTGAGTTATGCTAGAGAGTGTACAGCCAATGTCTCATTGTATTTCACTCTCATATGTACTTCATAATAGTAGCAATCCAGCTTTTTTTTTTATAGAAATCCGGATATTTGCGAACTACTTATTGGGCTTCTTAAGAGATAGGCAAGACGAAAGTAAAGGAACTGTGCAGGGGATATTTCAATGGAGATTCACATAATGGTTACAGCTGGTCGATATATCTGCCGTGTCCCTCTCCACACAAGAAGAGCACGATACAATGAATGCCTCTAAGCTTTCACCATCAAGTTACATGCTTCGGAAATCCTGTTACATTGAAACAAATGGGCTCTTGAGAGTATAGAACGGATACCTGTGGAAGCCTCTGTAACATTTTCGTTGTCTCATGCACAAAAACTTGCCTCCTTTACCTGCTCACTGTGATAAAAACGGAATGGATTTGTCCACAGACACAAGCCCCGCGTGCATCCAACACGTCGACAGACCACTTAGAAGTCATCCCGAAAGTTTGTCAAAAAGCCACAAGCTTGGCGTATATACGTATATATTTTCCATTGGAAATCTGGCCGGCTCTATCAGTTCCCATTAAATCCCCCCTATCCTAACGCACAATGAGGCACATACGACAAGACATTACAATTTAGTCGCTAGTGCGTTTTAACTTAAAAGCCACATAGACTTCGCAACTTTGCAAAACTTCATACTTGTTCTACAGCCAATAAATGAAGCGGGAAGGGAAGAGCTTTGAAAAGCAACTTTTCATCACATTTTTCCCCAGCTCACATCACTTTGCTCAGCTCATAAAATAGCAAAAGCTTATTCGCCACAAGGGAAACCTTCGGGACCAATTCATTCTAGTGACATCACAAGCTCCATATCAACCGCTGCAGGAGTTGAAGGACTATAAATAGATGCAAAACAAGTCTGCTTGATATGCAATGTAGCCCAGTGTGCGTGTGTGTGTATGTTTGAACTCCGCCTAAATTTTTCAGCAAGGTAAAAAAAATGAAATTTAAAAGGCCGTTGCTCTTAAGAGAATATAATAAAGGAGTTTCCAGGATTCTCCTACTTTCAATTCTTC
>JAQIWI010001599.1:0-15585 GCA_034698825.1 Deuterosminthurus bicinctus
AGTAAAATCCTACTAATTAAATCTGCATGTAAAATCCCAAGCCAAATCCCCGAGTCAAATCACATGTTAAATCCATATGTAAAATCTCTCTGATAAGCCTTATGTCAACTTCCTTAGACAGAGAATCCTGAATTATTCGTGATTTGACATATGATTTATCAGTGAGATTTGACACATGGATTTAAATGGGATTTTCTGGGATATGACTCGGGGTTTGGATTGAGATTTTACGTATTGATTTTACATATAGATTCAATTAGTAGGATTTTACTCTCGAGATTTTACTGTGCGGGATTTTCGGCGGATTTTACATATAGATTTTACTTCCGGGGATTTTAAAATTTTAAGTGCATATGTGAAGTCCCATTGAACGGCGTCTGCCTTACCTCTACCAAAAGTTTATAAATTATTTGAAAACGCATTTTAACACACGTGAACTTTTCCTGTGGGTAGGAGAAGCCTGGACCTCGATTCCAGGCTAGTCTCTCATGAAAATGTCTCATGAACGAATGTTACATGTGAATCTTGTATTTTTTATAGTTTTAAACATTAAGAAAGTGTACTTAACCCATAAATACGATTTCTTTATTCAACGCATGAAACTTGTTTATAAGAAAAGCGTTTTGGCTTTTCTCTATGACGTTTCCCTGAACAAGCTTTATAGGCTAAGCGGGGATTACTGCTTCCATCGCATCTAAAAGAACACAATGCTGCCCTTATATACACAAAGTTAAACTGCAGCACAAGATGAATGAACTTTTGAGTGGTCTTGTTTGACGAGGATAATGTGCTGTAGCTATTTTGGAAAAAAACCTTGTCAGTAGGCTTTAAAAACCCTTCTCTTCCAACATTCTGATCCCATTTACTGTTAAGCTTAAATGTTCCTGAATTTGGCTCACACAATGGGCCTGAAACGGCTGATTCAACAATGACAAGTCACCGCCGTGACCTCATGCCTTCGGATGAGGTTTTGAGAAAAACCGCCTGTCTCCGCTTTGTCGTGCTATCTCCTCTTTACTATTGACCTCGATTCCAGGCTAGTCTCTCATGAAAATGTCTCATGAACGAATGTTACATGTAATTCTTGTCTTTTTCATATAGTTTTAAACCTTAAGAAAGTAGACGTAACCCATAAATACGATTTCTTCATTCAACGCATGAAACTTATTTATAAGGAAAGCGTTTTGGCTTTTCTCTTGAGGGAAAACTGTCAGCTTATTCAGGCATACTCTCTGATCTCCCAGCTTTCGAGTAATGTGCTCCACATGTCTCTGAGATCTGTATTCTGCGAGATTTAGGTGTCAAAATTTTATAAATTATTAGAAAACGCAGTTAAACACATGTTAAAATCAAACTTTTTTCTGTGGGCAGGAGTATGTCAGCTAACTATTAGGCAATTTTTATGAGCTGTAAATCAAAAAATTACCCAAATACTCTAGTTTCAGAATTTGTGAGTCACATGCCTATAGCTTCAAAACTTCAAAAGTTATTCAAGTTCAAAAGTGTAGACCTATCTACCGGCCACCCTGTATGCCGCTATGTAGTAAAAGCGGCACAAGCGGGACGTGTTTGTGAGCCTGAAAAGGCGTCATATAAAGTCAGCAGGTTTGTCCTCAAGTCACAACAAAACAGCAGAAAGGCAGCAAGATCGCTCTTCGTCGTCGTCGTGTGAGTTATAAAATCTGTCAACCATATTCACACAATAGGGATTCCTCCTATTATTCCCTTTGGAAAATGTCTTCAGTTAGGTCCGCCCAACCTCAAGTCATCTCATATATCCCGTAATTTCCAACCAAATAAAAGAGATAACTTACAGATACATTTGACGGGACGAGAAAAGAATAGGGAAACCAATGAGTGGCAATCATGTCATTGGATTTTACACATAAAAGTCCCAGTAGTGGCACATGAGGTCAGAAGAGATTGGAATGATCTGACTGATGTGAGAGCCCTAAGGCAGTGATGGTGGCTTACAATTAGCCGCATTGCAGGACTTGAAGGACCTCCCAGTCCCTCCTACAAACACATAAAAATAACCCTAAAAATCTCCACTTTCATCCAATGACAATGAGATGAAGGGAGATGCCTTCATCATTTAATTACACCCGCTTCCGCCATCCTCCCAATAATCTTCCAACAACAGACACATTCACACAAGAAACAAAGTTAATCAGAAGAGTGGAAAGAACATGAATAAATTCCAATGCAGATGGACGGGAGTTTAAATAATTTTCCAACTAATCTCGACTTTAATTTCAAAGGTCGCAGGTGACTGTATCACGGTGGGAAGGGAGAACAAGAAGAAGAGTAGAAGAAGGGGGGAGAGATTTATTTTATGGGATCAAGTGAGGATGAGAAAAGGCGTTATTTTCACGGATTTTTATGCCGGAGCAGCTGAGTGAAGTTATTAGGAGTGCAAGGAGAAAGCGGGCGGGTGGAAAGGGAGAAGTATATGAGAAATAGAAAAAAGGCTGATGTGCGTCTGGAATTGTTGAAAGTGTAGGAAAACTTCGGGGGAAATGTAAAAGACTGCAGGTTAACCATAAAAAATATGACTTTGTGTGACTGTGCGATGAGAGCTGTTTCATAAAACTCGTAAAAGGCTCTCCGTTCTCTCCTTTCCCGGACTGACTGTTGTAGAACTGAGTGAGATGATGCAGCATGAGAGACTTGAGAAGAGAGTAGTGAGTTGAGAGAGAGAGAGAGAAAATTGAAAAATATAAAATTGAGACGCGCGGCAGTCCTTTCCTCAAGGGAGAAATTTGCTCAGATTCCGCAATTTTTCTCTCTCACACTCTTTCTCGCTCAATTTCTCCAACACAAGTTCCCACTTGGACTTGCTCTCCGGGGACATTTGAATTTCATCAGTGCGCTTCATGATCTTCAATTATTCATCGTCTTATCGCCCTTCCTCTCCCTACAAACTCAAGCCTTTTTTCCAACAAGGCGACTGCTAAAGTGGAAATTATTACCCCTTACGCCCGACGACCTAATCGAATCCATCCACTTCCCTGGCTCATAGACAAAAAAAACACAAACGCTCTCGCCTTCAGCCTGACTTTCCCCGTATTTTTCCACCGTATATATATATATTCGTCCTCCAATAAAAAGCTCGCCTATCTCCCTTCAGTTCCTATGGAAAACTCCGTCTGTTTCTCGCACCTTTAATCAGGGCACCCAAAAGTCCCTTCACCCTTTCGCACTCTCCCATCCATGACGTCGTAAGTTACGCCTGAATTTTTCATGAGCCCTTCATTGTCTTTGGGTCGAGCTGACAATCATTCCACAGACTGGATTCCAATCTAACACAAAATGTTCTGTAGATATCATATGACGTAGCTAGCCAGATAATTTGATGCTGGTGTATAATCATTAAAGCCGGTGCTGATCAGCCAGCGAAATCTTTTGCATGATATAATCAGCATTGTAAATCACCAGCCAGGCCAAACAGCAATAATAATTCCCTCTTGTGAACAATAATCATCATTCACAAGAATAAGGACGACGAACTGTTGCCTTTTTTTTCTCCTCTCATCCGCTTCCGCTTCTTCATCATCATCTCATCCTCTGCCTGTGTGCGGAGGGTGGCCATAAAAGAGTAATTTGATAAACTTGTTGATAATTCTCAAAACAAGTCCCACTCCTCCGCACATTTTCCTCCTCACACTCCCGAATTATTGGATAATGAGCGAGATAATTGAAGACCATATAAGTTTTTCCTGGAATAACAAAAGTATATAGCAAGCTTTTTACAACAATGGAGACGACGTTGGGCAGGGATAATCCCGTAAGGATTATGACAGACAATCATCATCTCTTGCCCCGCACAACAATCCGCCTCATCATAATCTCAAATCTGGGTTACACTTAAGGGTCACTTTGCTCTAACAGTTTTGACCCTGCTGGAATTATCTTTTCCACTCAAATGCACACACTCGCACATACGATGAGCCATGTTGTCATGTCATAAACGTTTATGACTCACTTGCTGGAGAAAATATAAATCCGTTTAGAGCCAAAGTCTTTTGGTCTTGGTCGTCGTCTGCCTCTGCCTCTTCTTCTTTCCTCATCCATAATAATGACTTTATTGCCCCTTGTTTTCTTCTTCCTCAGGCCGTCATCATAATCATAAGCCAGAACCTTCTTGGTCAAATCCTCTTTGTCTTCACACAAGGCACACTGGACAATTAATTATTATTATACTTATACAGACTTAAATTTTAGCCTCATTTTGTCCGACAAAACTTATGACACCCCTCGTCTGTCAAAACATTATATTGGCCACCTTCGCCGCCCTCTGCGGTCACTACAACGAAGCAACAACGTTGAATAATCAGACTTATTTATGCTTATGTTTGTGTCACAAATAACGGGTTGACTTTCAAGGGGTTGCAATTCAGGCCAAAGGGTTACACAATATGTCAAGGATTGGTCTTTCCAAGGCCCACGTACGTTGGAATTCATCTGGAATCATGAGCCTTCATGTCAGCTGCTGCACTTCCTCGTATACATTTATAATGCCATGGCCTTTCGGGATAAAAGGGTCATAAACCGTTCTTCGAATTAAAAGGAAAAATCATGTTCCACACGCCTTCATGGAATCAACAACAACATCTTCTATTCTCTCTCGCCCCAACCTTCACTTGAAATCATAAAGCAATTTCAACTTTTAAAAAACACTTCCAAGTATCAATTTCATTACGAAGCAAAATGCACAAGCTGCTAAGTGAACGCAATTGTCCAATCAGTGGAAGACATGCTCCTTTATTTCAAGTCATATTAGCGTGTAGTTTTACAATTTTTTTGTACAATTTATCGCATCAAAATTTAGACTGAGATTTTGCGTTTTGGATGAAAAAATTACTACAAAATTTGGCAGGGAAAATACGGCGTCAGGCGTGGGTTTTTAGCAGTAAGGATAGTTGGGGCAGGCAGCTGGGTGGACTCCTGGTGGGTATTGGTGGTTGACACGGTCAAAAACGTAGCCGGCTGGAGCTCCGAGTCCCAAAGTGTTGCAGAATGGATAGTTGGGACAAGTAGATGGGTGAACTCCGGCGGGGTATCTGCACAACGACAATCAAACATGGTCAGTTGTCATGTTAAATAGTTAATTATTGTGACAATGAAAAGCGTTTACAAGACATTACCTGTCAGCTTGGGCGAAGCAGACAGCGGCAACGGCTGCCAGGAGCTGGAAAAATTTAAGTCACACGATTATATTTTAAGTCCAAATTAATTGTTCCAATGTTATCAAATGTAAAAGAGCTTACGAGAACGACAAGGAGAGCCTTGGACATGTTTAGTTTTGTTAACTTTTGACTTGGAGACGAAATAGATTTGATTGATTTGCACGCTCAAGGAGTTATGCTCTTCATCTCAATGTTACAGCTATTTATACGCAACGGGAGATGAAGTCAAACGGTCCAGTCGACGGCAAAAAGCTCAACTGCTATTTTCATGTATTGGCAGTGAAAGAAACTGGAGCACTTCCTCAATCCCATTGCTCCATTTCTTTGTTTTTCTTTCCGCAGCAGCTTAAATTTCCAGATTAATTAGTATTCAAGGTGAGCCGGAGTATTCAACGCTACAACGTTGAAAGTGTCGCTCCATTTTCCCATCACCTTATTCTTCCATTTGATTATGATAATCGCTAATTTTTTAGCCCATTTAATTCCTTTGTTAATGCCCACAACATCACATTCATTTATCTGAAGAGGTCCAAGCAAAGGCGTTTCGTTTGTTGTATCATTTTTTGTTCCAGTATCGCAATGACTTGAAGAATTTTACGCCTTATACACTACGCAGCCCCGTCACTCTTCCCAATGCTCTAGCTTCATCATTGCACTTGCCAACATACATTTTGTTGCTAAATTGCCATTAATCTCGTTTGCATATTGATTTGCATTGTTGGATTAGCTGATTGAAATTCTATGGATGAAATACGAGAAGAGCCGGAGGCGAGTTGAGATTGGCCTTGCAATGATGAAAGAATGGAGCAGTGCGTCGTCATGCGTGTGGAAGTCATCTATCTCTAGATTCCTATCAGGATTTAACCAAGAAGACAATGCATAATGAATTGCAAAGACATACACAGTCCTTCGATTTCCGCAGTTGTCCGCCTGTAAATAAATGCTAGAGAAAATATTTATTTATGAATCATTACGAGACTAGAAGTGTTTGTGGGAGCAAAATGGAAATGAAGGAGGAAGAGCTGTGAGTTGGTAAAGGGAGAACAAAGCCTATAATTTACCCCCTCCCGTCGTCCATTGACAATGAGAGGGTGCGACAAAATTTGCATAAAACCCAAGACATTCCATCGCCCATGCGCTCTGCGCTCTCATCTATTTACATTCAAAGTAGGATTTATTTAGCCACAATCTTCCCTGACAATTTCTAGCGAAAACGAAAAAACGGAAGAAAAATCCAGTGGAAATTGCATCCCAGAAATGAAATATGAGATTACATGCGGATTGCGCATGTTCTGAGGCTTGTAGGGAACCGGCTCTAAGCTCCCGTCAAGTCCTTGATCAACTGCCTAAATCCCACGGGAGCAGATGAATAATGATGCGGCTTCATTTCAACTCATCCGATGACAAGATTCTACCTCGCACTTTCTTCACTTCAAAGCCAAATTTCCAGAGGCTGTCACACTGCGTCTTTCTGCAGGAAAATAATCAACTATTTAAAGAGAAAATGATGGATCATGGGGACTGATTTGTCTTATGATGACATTCAAGCCGCAAGATCGATCTGTTCCTACTGTATATTGTTGGGAGGAAGAAACTCGTTGGCTTTGTTAGTCAATGTTGAGGGAGGTGGGTCCCTGTGGTTCTGTTGATGTGACGGAGGACATGGCCGTGTAAATGTGATGGATGGATAAAGTGGACATGAGACCCACCACAAAGGAGCCCAATCCCATCAGCCACGGACTCATCGATGACCATTGGAAGGCACCCTTCAAAAAGCCACGCGATCTCCCTCATAGAAATATAAGCAGCTAGCCTAATAGAAGTTAATGCGAGACAGACAAGGGGCAGACGCGACTGTGAGGAGGAACAACAACAACTTTGTCCACTCTTTCCTTATCTTTTCTTCTATCTATGGCTCACTTAACTGCTCCCTTCACTCCATTCAAAGTGTGGGCAATAAATACCCTGCTAGGGTGTTGTTCTATTCTCTCCCTCACTGCCCTCCTTCCATGTCCATACCAACTTGACGTGGGGCATCTCTTTCTGATTCTTGAGGCAATCAGGAGGTATTAAGGCGTAACTCATCTGCTGGAACACACGCACACTATTCACATCATCCCTTTAGTCATGCTAGCAACAATAAAGATGCGAGGGTCATAATTGAGAACTGTGTCCTATGGCCCGTGTGGTCGTCGTAACCGCTTGCTGTCGTGTCCATTTCCATGTCTCTTGTTTACCTCTGAACAAATTACATGTCAATATAAGCTCAAGAGAAATCCAGGCTCAATTACAGTAAACGTAGGGATGCTTAGCCAGCTCAATTACAGTAAGCAACTTTTCTTTATTGCTTTTCATTCAGTTCAAGTGTTTAGACAAAGTTTGAGACATCTCAAAAACATTTGTCTCATAAATGCGATCAACTAGTTAAAATCATTTGTTCATTTCATCTTATTACTCTACTAAATTCTATAGAGCGTTGGCACGATTAAGAGCAAGGAATGATAAGGCAGTGAGGAATACAGTAAAACTGATAGACGCAGTGCCAGCTCCGGCTGTTGGTTTTGGCTTCCCTTTCCCCTTAGTTGGGGGTTGTTTCTTCACTGAATTGTCTCCGAATGTAAGAGCGTAGTTGATGGACTGAAGGAGGGGGTACTTGGAACCTCCGCAAGTTCCGAGGAAGTCATCTGTGTCGATGGACCAGACCATGGCGCCTCGAAGGCCCTTTGAAAGGGCAAATTCCACCTGAAATTCATGTTAAAAGATTTGAGTCAACATGCCCTGTGTTCTTCGTCAAGTCTCTCTTGTATTCGTCCCAACCCTCACGCCTGCCATCTGTGGACACTTTCCAAACCATACTGAATGAGTTTGAACAATGGCCGATATAAGTCGGTCGTAGTCATAAAGATTGTAACCTGGCTGGGATCAATAAGGCTGATAGCATATCAAATGAATTCATTAATTACCTTCTGGTATAAGCTTTCAGGATTATCGAAGCTGAGCCATTTAGCTCCATTTCTCATGAATGGGACCCTCGCACGGGTATCCCAATAAGTTTTCCAATGGCCTCGATTAGTGGCTAATTCTCGGCAAATCTATGTATGATTACAAAACAATGACAATGGATTTAATGATGCCATGTATTAAAAATGAATGGAATGTAACTCACCTCATTGTATCCTAAAAATCCGTCTTCTCTGGTAAAAAGTCCTTGGAACCCTTTGGCCTCTGTCGGTTTGTCAACACCACTGCCATGCTCATCTGGGCTACTCAAGAGGAACGTTCTTCCGTACAATGGAAGCCCCAAAACAAGTTTTTCAGGGTCAGCACCTTGAGAGATAAAGTATTCCACCGAAGACTCCACACTCAAGTTTCCTGCTGGTGCATACAGTGGTGCATTATGAGAGGCGTAGCCGTCCCATGACCCGTGATAATCGTAGCACATTATATGGATGTGATCCAGAAGGCGTGACAATTCACGAAGGTCATAGGCCACGTCGGCAATCTCCTTAGAAGCTCCAAAAGCAGCCGTCAGCATCAGTCCGTACTTGTCGAATTTGGCTCGGAGCTCCTGCATATATTTAAACGAGTTATTTTAAAGCACTGGTCAAGTCAAAGCAAAGCTAATTTCTTGATTTACCTCCACGAGTTTCACAAAATTTTGTCGGTCTTCTGGTTTTCCTCCACGTCGACCGGGATATTCCCAGTCAAGGTCAAGCCCATCGAAACCATATTTCCTGCAAAAGGAATAATTTTTTTATGATGTAACAATAATCCACCCATTTAAAAATTTGAGTGTACACGACAGTGTTCAAAAAACACTCCAAATCCTTTACCTGATCATAGCAAGAGCAGATTGAATAAATTTCCCTCGACTCTCCGGTTCCGAAGCCATTTTGGAATAGTTTACCGATCCTTCGTTCCAGCCACCAATTGCAAGCAAGACGCTAAGATGCGGGTGAAGCTGTTTCATGGCCGTCACCTTCTTGTACCAACCTGGAAAAAAAATTCAATTTGCAACAGATGATTCCATATTAATTTTAATCCAATAAAACTATCACAAAGCTTCACACCTTTTCCATACTCTTCCTCAAGGTCAAGATAAGCGTCCAAAGGCTTCATTTCATTAGTTTTATTATCCAGCCCCGCAAAACTGTAAATTAAGTGAGTGCAAAGGTCCGGGTTGAACTTTTCCATCAAATCATATTGCCCTGCCTCGGGCCTGTAAACTGCCCATGTCCCCACGTAACAAACCACAACCTTAGAATGTGAGTGTACATCTAAAAAAAATTAGATTACATACAATAATATTTAATCAAAACTCGCTCATTCCATTGTAGTAAATAAATTAAAAATGTGACTTACTTGCGATTGTCTTATCTTTTTTAAAAGTAATGTCCAAGCTAACGGGTTTGAAATCAGTCTCTTCATTAGCCACCGCAGTGGTCAGAACCACAACAACCAGAAGCTCCAGGAGAAGCGGCAGACAGCCCGCCATTCTAAACACCACCAACACACAACTACCGTTAAGGTGACTGCAATGGAATTTAATTAGCACCTATAACTCACCTGTAAGAGTTGTAAATTGGGAACTTTAATGCTCTGACATGAGGTGGGAATATATGTGTTGTGAAGTCTTAAACTGAGCAAGACTGATGACGTCAAGGATCTACAAAAGTGAAAGTGTGTTACAAACTTGAGCGCACATCCATTCCACGTAAATATCCACCAAGTTCTCAATCACAATTCAACTGCACTCAAGCTTATACTACTTTAACTCCAAGGAGTAAATACCACAAACTTAATGGATTCAAAAACGAAGGATTTCACTATTTAAATTTATGGCTGACTCACCCGATTAATCCTGCAGGATTCTGAGAAGTTGGCGCAGCACCAAATTTTTGCATAGATTCCAGTTTACTATACACACAAAGAATCGCAGGGGATCATCAAGGTCAGTCAGTCAGCCTTTTTTCAGTCCAACGGCCCACCTCTCGCCTGCTTCACACTGTCCCTTGCCAATGAGTTGAGGGGATTGTTGAGAAACGGCCAAGGGAAATTAGATGCTAAAAAGGAAAGGAAGTTGTTCATATAGCCACATGGATTCATCCATCCTTTGCCTTGTATGATTGCGGTATCTTGAGCCATAAGTAAGTTCAAATGTTTCCCTAAGCCAGGCCGGTGGATTCATTGCTTGAGGACATGGAAATTGTGGCGTTGAACTCGGCTTATATTTAGGCAACTTTTGAAGCACTTGAGGCACTTTTTGAGCCACCAATACTTGTGCATCATTGTGCAGCTCCTGCAGGTTCCCAGGCTCATTGAATGACTGTGTTTATTATTTGCATTTGAATTTATTATTGAAATTCCCGTGCTTGTGTAATAATTATTTAGCATTTGCCGATATGATAACTCATGCCTTATCACATCTCATAGTTGACAATCCATGACTAACTACATGTTGCATATTGAACAGCTATAGTGTTCAACTTCTCATGAAATCCTGCAAGCGCCTGTAATAATGAGAATATCCACCGTTCTAATTTCCATCTCACGTTTCTACTTTGTAAAGGGAGATGGAGCTTTTGGATCCAAGTTAACTGCACAACTAACTTGGTCATGTTTACATGAGGCACCTCCAAACTTTCCTCATCACATGAGGATAGGACATGTAAGTCTGCTGATTGACTACCAAATGAATGGATTGCAAATCATTGTAATACAAAACATGTCAATGAGAATATTTCCATATCAAAGCACATGGAGAGATCAAGTTATTCCCGCCGAATTGCTGGACAATATTGAGGCCAACATCTGTGGAGGAAGAGCCGGGATTTGTAGGATTTCTCGGGCGTGTATTGATCCGGGAACGGCCGGCGCATGTGTTTTCCAAAGTGGAACTCGGCCCCGGCAGGCAGGTGTGGATGAATGATCAAAGTCTCATTGAAACTTGCCAACTGTTGGCACGTAGTTCTTCTGCCGTCGTCGGAATTCTCATAATCAGCAAAATTCCTTTCATTCCTACATGAAATTAGTCAACATATTTCCCCGCCATTTAATCTCCAATCTGTACTGTTAAAACAAATAGCAAGATTTCAGCCTATTGCCAGGAAAATGCGTCAAAATATCCAGCGAGTTCTTCCTTGTTTGTATACATACTCCATGCCGCTCACACATCTGTCAGGCTGAATTTACAATCATATCCATTCAAGTGTACACAAAGCCGCAAAGTGTCAGACTCTTTCATCTCCCTGGCCACTCCAACAAGGTTGTACATTCGAAGGACATTTGACTAAAAATGTCTCTTCTTTCTCATCACCATCATCATCCAAAGTGCAAATCAATCTCGTTAACATTCACCCCAGCAGCCCTCCTCACTTTGCAAATCAATCCACGACGCAGTTGACTCTCATAAGTTGACCTCTCTTACGTTGTACAAAAAATAGAGACGCTTCATTAATTATTATACAGCCCAGCTTATTTCTGGATTTGCTGCTGTTATGAAAACAATGTAACGTCCAAATCTGCGGCAGTATTAGCGTGTAACGTAGAAAAGCCAGAGAGGCCGTGTGATAAGCCCTTTTGATTGTGATTAGTCTCGGTGCTATCATCCTGTAAATTATATTGATAAACTGATCCACTGTGAATTGTTCTAGCGTTGACAGGAAGCCAGGAGTCTTGTGCATTGGAATCCGCTGTAGTGTTTTCAGTACACAGATGCTTACTGTGACAATCTGAACTGAGATTCATTTCTCTCGTGTGTGCAATATTTTTACTCAAAGTTTCATCAAGACCATCTCCTCGCGTCCCGTCGAGTAGTGACTTTCATGGTGAATTCAACATGAGTACCGAAGGGTGAGTCACTGTCCAACCCTGGACGTCCATTTGTATTCACACCACACATGCTAAAACAATGCCAGCCAAATCTCGACAAATTCTCATCTTTTCCAACATGTTTGAAAGGTCTGAAAATGGCAAATAGTCAACTGGCAGAATGTAAACAGAAATTGAGGTTTGCTGGCGGCACACGCGACCAAAGCATGCTCGCGTGTTTATAATGAAACAATAAGTTTGAAATCAGTTTTAGTGCCAGAGTTAAAACCTTTACGTGCGCAAGTATTTGTATAGGAATAAGGTTTTTATGTAGTAATAATTGGCATTACTTGAGAGGCTCAAAGGTGTGTTAATTACGGACTGTTGAGGTAGAGCACCTGGTCATTTTAATAGCGCATGCATAAGGATTTGAGCGAATTAAGACAAATCTAATTACAAGACTAATGAAATTACCACGCAAGGTACTGACCCCACGATTATCATCATTATATTGGAGCAGCCCTAAAGAAATCCCACGTTGGCCATTACCCGCAGAGTGTGCTAAGGCCAGACGGGAAAGTGCGCGCCGTAGATGGACATGGTCCATTATGATTTATATGTTGACGATGAGCAAACAAGTCACCTACACGGATTTTAATCTCTAAATTGCATTATGCCTGTCAATCAATACATGCTCACACAGTTGGACACGTGAGGATTTAATGAGGCTGTACTATTTTATTGACGCTGTGTTACACTATACTATAACAACAATAACAATGTAAACGCCCCCACCCTTGGGGTCAGTTTGCTTCAGTTCGCGTCACCACACGAAGATTGTTTTGCATTATTGCATCTGCATTAGTGTCATATGTGGAGACGTGATGTAAATATTTCGTCAGAGATTTGCGCAAGGTGGATGCGCTAATGATTCTGATGGTTATCTAATGTTTGCGGTTTGAATTAACTGTTCCAGCTTTGAGACTGCTGACATGAGTGATGTAAGCGTGAGCGAGTCTTCGTGGGCGGATGCTCAGGCAGACACACCAACAATGGGGGAAGGCGGCTCGGATTCTGAGGTAAAGTTTTATTTGATTTCCTATCTCCTTCCTCTTCGAACCAGCATGAATCTCAAATGATAAAGTTTGTATGGAAACCCACGGGAACAATTGATTGCGATGATCATATGATTGAAAGGTAGCCATTGTTGACAACAAGAACGTCATACTGATCAGCATGAACCACCGAAGAGAAATCCCTTACATTTTACACGCATACTCCACGCACTACACTGACTAGTGGAAATAATAATAGAATTTTTATTTATTCAGCTCGCAGCTGAGAAATTTTTCACAGCTGTGTAGATGAGACAGCCGTTAGGGTTTTGTCCCTCTAGTACAACAAAGCTGGAAACGTGACAGACGTAATGGCTCAGAATCTCAAGTCTTCGCACACGAACCAACAATTTTAAAACGAGCACGATAGATTTGCTCTTGAAAACTCGATGCCAATTAATAATGACAGTGGCGGTGGAGGTGATTAGGCTAATTTGGTCGTGAGAAGAGTGTTATTTGGGCTGGCTTTTCTGGGTTGACATACCGTGTGACATGAGGCAAAGTGACAGTATTAGGCCTTCATCTTGATCATTGTTGAGAAACCAGGGATGATTGGAAGAGATCATCTCGTGCTGTGAGCTCATAAAGCTCCCATAATTAGTCTTGACCCTTCCCTCGGAAAAGGCACTGCTCTCATTTCTCAGCCTAAAATTAGTCCCATCTTGACACGAGAAAGCCGGAGAGTACGAAGCAGCAATCATAATCAATTAGCAGTCTTAGTATGGATCATTAATTCATCAATGTACAAGCCTGAAGGTAGTCCTATTAAAAAGACGGCAAAAAAGTTGGGCACACTTTTCAAAGCATAAAGGACAAAGAAAAAAATTGCAGTCGCATGCCCTCCAGCCTCATCTCAGACATGAGACTTGAATGCTTTCAAAAATCAATAAATCCTTCACTAAACCGGTCGCCTCCTAATAGAAAATATCTTTTTTATCTCCAATAATTAAACTCGCACTCACATTTGATTATGGCTCACGTCGTGAAGTAGACCAGACTACGCCATTTGTTTGCAAACTTATTGATCCCATAAAGATTCATCAGCCACCTTATCGCTAAATTTCACTCATCTCTTTTCTCTTTCAACTGGCGTACTATAAGATCTTCTTGCACATGAAACTGATACACTTGATTGCTTTCTACCGGCATGCTATGCCTTGTGATTAATTTGGAGAAGCATTGCCGAAGGACCACCGCATATATTTGCAATAATCACCATTACATCTTGTATATCTGGTCATTGCGTTGCATTGTTAGCATTGCAGTATACAGGAAGTGCTGGCCATTGTGGCCAGACTTAATGACCATCTCGTATGCACCCACATGTCTTTACTTTGTCTCCGCCGGCGGAATTATCTCGAGGCGGAACAGAGGCAGAATATTTGGCCAATAAATTTCAATTATGGTTATACATGAATATAATGAAGACATATGTCCAGTGTGAAGCTTTATTGACTGATTGGGAAGTCGCTATAGAACCCTTGGTCTATTTGTGGCCTCGAGTGAATGTGACTTTACAAGTGACGATCCTCTATTGTTGTCATGTGTGTCGTCGTCGTCACCATTACCTTGCAATGTGAAAAAAGCCCAAGAAATTCTCATATGAAATGCAGTAACAAGTTTCTGTCCCTCTCGCTCGCTTATTGTCTTACTCACGACGAGGATAATTTGCAAGTGGGACTCTCGTCCGACTGACCGTATTGTATATGCATATTTGTCTTCTTTGGGAATAATTCTAAATGTAAATGATGCGACTCCAAGTGTGTCTTCAAGTTGTGGATTTGTTCGTCGAGTTCTTGGATTAATTTGCTTTGGATTTAATAGGCCAGAGGCATCATGTGTAGTTTCCCACACTCATAATGTGATGTGGTCAGCAGGTAGAATCAAGTGGACTTGAGTGTATCTTGACAGGACGTTGCTTTCCGTTTAAAGGGAATCGAGTGAGCATGAAGACTCAAGACATGAGAAGTTACATGAATTGTTGATATGTGCCGTTTGGGCTTCATAGTAGTACATGATCGTCGTTCTTTTTACCCCTCACTTACTTGCTCATTGCTTCACTCACTACTCCTTCTGCTTCAGAAAGTCAGACGGGCGGACGGACTGACTGACTAAGTAAGCGAAGCACTGAAAAGACTTGAAAGACTTTGAAAGGTGCGTTCGAGGTGCAGTCACTATATCTATCTGCTCAGCCCTGAAAAAAAGGTTGAGAAATTCTTCAATCGAATTTGCTCAGCTGGGCTCATACTACACTAAATGCTTGAGTAAGCATCGCCCGTTCTGTTAAATTTACCCTTTTTTTCATGACTGCACGGAAATTCATGGGCGCTACTTTACTGTCATAATTATTATTATTCAAGTCATCCGGTGCACTACTTTGCCACAGTCAGCTCACGCCGGATTCTTTTAAGCTGATTAGTTAGTGATTGTTCAAGTCATAATTCAGTGGATAAATATCTGTGGATTGTTCT
>JAQIWI010001600.1:0-15584 GCA_034698825.1 Deuterosminthurus bicinctus
AAAGATCAGGAGTATCGTCAGTAATCAACTTTACAGAGGAGGTGGAAGAGGGTGGCGAGAGCGGGCTTTATCAGAGGGGTTGAGGGTAATTACAGGTAAATGAAATGCCATTGGCCACATTGGACACTCCTTTTCACAGTGGAACAAGGCAATAGATTTGTGGCGGAAGGAGCGTGGCTGACAAGTTTTAAAATTCATGGCTATCTCGCCTCCATGGTGGTGAATGCGGGGAGCAGTTACGCGGCTAACAACAGTGACGTAGATAAAGTATTGATGTGATTCCTGAGGCGGATATATGGCTTTTGGGGTGTGTGATCATGTGGTTGTAGAAGAAGAGAGAGAGAAAGAGGGGGGATATAATGAAACGGTTAACTACAGTGTCGGCGTATAATGAGTACATGACTGGGCCGGAGAGGATAATATGACCACATTAGTAGCCAGTAAAATGGAGAAAATGGAAATGGGCCACTGGACGGTCAGGGATAGGCGTGTCAATGGTCCGATTCCGGAGCAATTGGTGCTGATTAAGGTAGTGAGTTGTGGTGATTTACGGACTCCACAAATTCGTTACTCAGCTACATTACCTCTCTCCCGGGTCCGTCGATTCAACATCAGATTGTCTCTAACTCTACATTCCTCCTCGTCGTCCTCTAGCATCTCACTCACACTACTTGACGCTATATGCACATAGTTTTCCCCTATCTGCTGGGTCAGACCCCTTCTTATTCGCGGCTCTTTCACTATGTATAGTATGGATATATATACATACGCCCGTCCAAATCTCATCTTCAGCTCGTTTCAAATTTCCTCAAAGCCACACACAATTTTCAATGTTTCCCACATAGAAAGAGCCAGAGAGAGAGAGGAGAGAGGATGGGCGAATAACCATCTGAAACATCCATCGGACCTCATTTCAGATGGCCAATATAGCCCATAAACTCGAACCATATCCAATTTAATGCCCAGATTGGCAATGCATCTTTCCCTTCGCAACAGCCACTGACTTGTCATCAACACCATTTCATTACTACTTTGCTCCTCTTGTCCACCTCTACCTCTTTATCTCTCACTTTCTAACTGCCCAGCACTTTAAAAGAATTTCCATTCTAATCAATAGCGCAGAAAATCTTACAGTTCAATACTTCAAATAAACAGGAAGAATGGTACATGATTTCGTCGTCATGATTACCATGATGATATTATCCCGATTATTACACGCGAACCGTCATTCCCTCCATGCATAACAGTAGCAAATCACGCCGCACACACACACACACACACATACAGACACACACAGAGACATACTTCCAGTATGGGGGAAAAGTCGTTCTCGCTCCAGCCTCAAGAACACTGAGATGCATTGGATATAACGAGGAAATAATTATTACTCGACTGTGAGATGAAATGTGGTGAGCAGTTGAGAACGGAAGTGGATGTACGGAGTAAATCCCATTGCCTCCATATCCTCTCCCCTCCCACTGATTTCTCTATTTCGTCTAATGCAATATGAAGAGTACGGGTCTTACATATACATATTAGATATGACTACTAGAATAATACCGCAAAAGAAGATGCAGCGGGCGGGAATGCATAATTCACTGTATGAAGCCTAACCTAACAACCTCCTTTGCTTTTGGATCATCCTTCCTCGCATGATATGATTTGTTTAAATGCATAGCTGGGCTGTGTGGTGCTGCACTTGTATAATGACATCGAAAACTTTGTCCGTATCATTAGGACTATCTTTGTACAGTGCACTTCCTCCTACGGCCAGTGTGTGTGTGTGAAACTTCTCAAAATTAACAGCTCTCACAAACCAAGAGCAATCAGAGTCATCCAAAGCGTCTCTCTCTCTTCAATGACTCGGTCCTTTCTCCATTTATCTTACTAAAGCGTGATGTGAGCTCCGTTGCTTGCAAGAAGAAACCAGGGTTGTGTAGCACTGACAGTTAGAAACTATTTGGATTTATCAAGTGTAATCTGGGCTTTGTTTACACAAATCACTTATTAGCAAGTTGGAGGTTGTAAGAGCAGCAGCAAATGTCTCAGGACTTTGTTTCTGCCTCACTCCTGCTCCTCCTTCTCCTGCTTGCTCCCTGTTTGTGTACGAGAGAATTTTAACTTTCATGGTCACTCCATTAGAAAGGCTTGCTATCTTTGGCAAAGACCAGAGTCATAATGATGGTGTACCTCTACACAAGCATACACACAGCCGCTACTTTTCATGTATTCTAGGGCTAAAAGGTCAGCATATCATCTCGGAAGAGAATGGAAATAATATAATGAAGCCACAAATAACGAGGTTGATGACTCATATGCTAAGTGGCAAAGTTGTATTTTTTTTCTTCGTACACCCATCATAGCATTGACGGAGCTATGTGACAGTGTTACTATTTTAGAAAATCCCTCCCGTCTTCAAGTCTTCCGCATAGGCGAGAGAGATGAGACAAAAAGACAGTATGAGCTTGCGAAACAAAGATTTCTCTATTTGCTTTGCTCTACCGCGGAGCAAACGGAGCGGTTGAGAGAATAAATAGGCTAAGGCGTAAGTGTATTATAAATCCTAGTGGGAAGATTGGAATCAAAGATAAAACTTTGTCTTTTCCGGAGTTATAGTTACACAAACAGAGAGTCATAGAGAGAGAGGGCTGAGAAGAATGCAATAAGTCGACCGGAATCCTCTGTTCAAAAAGAGACAATAAATAGGATGGGATTGTTTGAGCGTATATGTGTGTGCGTGTATGTACATAAGAGCCGATGTCATATCAAGTCTCTAATGTGTTCCATATGAGCTGAATATCTGTTCTATATGTGGCTGTATGATTTTACTGCAATGTAACCTTCAATATTAATGACAGTGGCGGGTGTAATCGTTCCGGTAGTCGTCCTACACACGACAGACAAGCCCCCTATGCACACATCATCACCGGTACGTGATAATGTATAGCTGCTCAGCCAACTAATTACTCCAAATCAGTACTACTCCTACTTGCTTCACAACAATCATCCCATCATTCTCATATTCACCTCAATCTCATTATCAACTTTATACACACTAGAGTAATTAGCACTAGTCACGCTCATTTGACCATCAGTATAGAAGAATCAAGCCATAAAATAACTATTGGAAGCAATTCTATTGAGCTAACGGGATTTTTTTTTAAAGAAATACATTCAAGTATACACTAATGGAGTTTGAGAGGACAGGAGGTTGGAAGCGGTCTATATTTCAGGATTTCATGAAGGCAAATAGTCACATGGTCCCATATTTCCATTTCTGCCTTGAGTAGCTGCTGGCTCCATGTGTAAACTTAGTTTCTTTTTCTGCCATTTCATAAAACTCATGCATCACTTGGAAGAATGTATGCTATCAGACATAAATATACGGGAAAATAAGGCTCTCTCCTCCATCCTTTTGCACTCATGAAAATTCTCTTCTCTTTCCTCGCTTTCGCTCTCTCTCTCTCTTCTTTCCCTCATTCTAGAAAATATTATTTTCCTTTAGTGAGCATTGCACGAACGAGAATAATGCTGGTTAACAAACAGCACATGAATACATACGTGTAGCTTTGAGAGAACATTGGAAAATGGTCTGGGTAATGGTATCTGGAAACGGGCGGGCGGGGGATAGCATGTATGTGATTTCTACTCACGCTTATTCTCAATTCATGTGTACCAAAAAGGGACAACCCAACCACAAGTAACACAAATACAAGGGAGAGAGAGAGAGAGAGCAAAAGCTGAAGCAAACGATGGGTTCTCGGCTACTATCTTGATCCATACACGAACACTAAATGCCATCATTGCTCTTATCACAAGCTGTTATGTTATTGGAAAAGTAATATGCTGTTAATTCTCATACACCACCATGATTTTCTTTACGCTTCCTCTAGCCCATCTCAATAATTCTCTCGTGTGCGCACAAACACTTTACACACGCAAACACATCTATCTGTGTATGATCCTTTGGCGAGTGCGTCTATGTCAAAAGTGTGTTTTAATGTGATGGGTGTGTGTGTGTGCTTTTTTTCAGCATAGTATATATTCCCTTCACTTCATCCGTCCCTTCCGCTGGTGAATTCCGCTCTTTTCAGTAGGACAGTGTCTAACACGCCCATAAGAACACATGCATAATAAATGTGAGTTGTTACTAATGCTCCCTAAATACCTTCTTCAATCCCTCAAAGAATGCATTACAAGAAGATGAAGGAGAAGACGAAGAACAACAACAATTGTCTTTATCTAATTCTCCTTGAGTAGGAAGCAAAGAAGAGAGGAGTCTCTCATATCTTTGGCACTTGTTCCATTGCCAACTATGAAAACACTACAAATCTGCGGTGAATACAGGCACACATGCAATCAACCATACACAATCACACGTACACATACTACATGTGTGGTGTGTACCCATTCGTACTCACATTAGATAGAATAATAGAGGGAAGGAGAGAGTTGATATTTAATAGTGAATACAATTCATAAACTTCATCATCTCTACCACACCACTACCGCAACCATCACCACCACCAGATCATTATGGTACACAAGTTTGGAAATTACACCACCGCCAACAATAATAATGCACTGGGCTTCACTATATTCCCAACATCAAATAAACACACCGAGAGTCTTTATCATTTCCGTTTTCAATTATTAATAGCCTCACACTAGTCTCAAAATCAACAAGACACACGCTCCAATGAAACCAGATACGATAATCATGTGTGTGTGTGTGTGTGTGTGTGTGTGTTTGTGTGTGCGTGTGTTTGTACGTCCATATACACGCATTTAAGTACAAATAACGGGACAAACAATCTCGGGAAAATAACCCTATATACAATGATCATGCTAACTTTTCAAGGTTCTCAGTGAAAGGAGCCCCTAATACAAGCGGAGTGATTGTGAATGTCAGGAAAATTGTCGGAAGACTAGAATTACCCCACTGCTTGTATATGCTAACACTGTGAAGGAGATAACCGGCTCATTTGAAAATCACACGGAGGGCTATAAAGCTTATAAGAGACACACATAGGGCTCACTGCCAAAAATATATACGTCGTCCTATACGACTCTATCAAATTATTCGATTTAATTATTATTATTATTGTGTCCTCACATTATTATAATCATCTACCGGCACTTGGGCTACCCACAGTGGCTTCACCACTTTACTCCCTATATTCTTAACCTTGAACGTTTTTTGTAATACTTGACGCATGTAAATGGTCGTAGGTACATGAGTTTACAATACAAAGCCCTCACCAGCAACAACCCTTCCTCTACTTCCTCATTGCAATAATTAAAATTGGGTGAAAGCATATGATGAGACTGTACGAGAATAGTCTATTATAAAATTGTTTGAAAAATAACAAGCGAAACAAGAGTGAGATAGAGAGAGAAAATCAGCAATAGTTTATCCCAAGTCACCCTACAAGCCTCCCTAGTTTATTTGCCGTCAAGAGCGCGTTAAAACAATGGAGGGATGTAAAGACATGCCTTGGTTTTTTACCGACTCATACGATATGATCAATTTGTGGGGCAAAGTCCGGGAATGGAGAGAAAATCATGAGCTGATCTGACATGTGATCATCAAGATGATGATGGTGGTGATGAGGACGATGATGATGGTGCTCAAAGGGAAGACGGTTCCAACTGGGGCACATTGGGCCTTTATGTACGCACTCACAAGTAAGTCCATGTGTGGACTTGAGGCAAACACACTATCGGACCTTCTTTTTTGAATATCAAATACAGTGAGAAAGGTAGTGGCAAAAGAAAAATAGTCTGAGCTGGTCCAATGATCTCAAGATTGTCGAGTGATAGTTTCTAATGAGCGGCACATATACAACTTGCTGTCAGCCTGCACGGGGGAAAGGATGGTGCTATATAGCATGTGAGAGAGGGTCGGTAAAAGTATGTACTTTTTATGTAGTATGTATACGCATACAAAAACATAGATGACTGGCTTTGATTAAACACAGATAGATCTCTTCCATGCATCCTGACTTAGCTCCCATGTTTTACTCCCTCATACAGTCTCCTTGTACAGTTTATAATTATCGTTATTAGATGAAATTTTACCTAGCAATTCATAATAAGGAATACTTAAATGGCACAAGGAAGTCCCTATTTTTCTCCCATCCTCCCTCCCCTTCTCTCTGCCTTCTTGTATATCCAACGTACGTGAAACATTAAATCCTTTGTAGCGTAATATTTGAACAAACTTTTTTCAAGCGATAAGTTTGTGTGCATATGAGCAATAATATCTATTTATTTGACTAGCTTATAAAAATCAAATCCTTGGAGTACGGAGGGGGTTGAGGAACATTAAAGAAGAACAAGAATAACAACTGCTGACCTCCAACATTCAATTTTTCACCCTTCCTCCATAATCTATGGATGCAAATGGAAGGTATAGTTGATTGTAATAATAATCAGCCTTGACTTGTATACATGTGTAACACGGGAGTTGTATGCTAATGATGATGATTACACCCGCCATTACACCCTTTGTAACAAGGATGCTGGCGTGAGCGGCTGACAAAATTACACACTCGTTCTCGTTCCGCACATTCACAGGCACACGTAGACAGACACACACATTTTCAATTACATTCATTACGGGGCTAACATGGCAAAGGGTCTTGTCATTTAAGTAGGAGGGTTGTGCTACAAAGATTTTAAGACTATTATATACATTCACTGTGGAAAATAAATACCTGCAATTCCTCCTTGCACCTTCTCTCCTCTTCCAGAGACATTCTCTTCTCATGTTTCTTAAAATATTTCCGTTTTGCCGCCTGTAGGTTGAACCAGGTGTATGAGAAAGACTTGACGTATGGTAACAAAGCTTCAATAAATGGATGGAATTCATCCTGTAAAAAACAATGGAAACATGCACAATTATTATTATTCCTCAGAATTACATCATACGCGTCATTTCTTTATTAGCATAGAAGAAGAGTATCCTATAACCACATATATTGTTCCCAGCTTCCCAATAACAACAACAACATCATCCATAGCATCCACATTTCAATGTTGACATACACATGGTGCAGTAGGTTGTGAACAATTGACTTATTCTTCGTAGTGATAACCAGGTGGTAAACCTTTATGTTTTCAGGTGAGATATATAGACTTGAATTATTTTTTCTTACAAACTCGCATGACTCACACGCGCTCATTCCATTCCTATATCTTTACATATGCCTGTACTCAAAATACCCCCGAAAACTTTGCAAGGACAATGTAAAAAGCATGACAGGACGACATTATTGCACACAACGCACTCACAGTCGGTGTATATGCAAACTCCCGTCATTGTCTCCCTCGTTGCATGATCATGATGCAAATATCTTAAATGCACCTCAGACATGAAAACGGCGGGCTTAAATGTTGTAGCACGCGCCGCTCTCGGGAACTGCGTGGTGATTACGATAAAGACGACGCTGAGGAAAAGCATTAGGTGAATTATAGACGCCTTGTGTAAAGCAGAGTCTCAATCTGAAGGCTTGTAGTTTATACATGAAAAACAAACAGGAAGCAATCTGACGAGGATTCATCGTGCTAGAAAGCTTATAGTGAACCATAAGGGAGGAACTGACGGTATTTTACCCTGCTATAGTAGGCTGACGCAGTCTTATGGATATTTTGTACCGCACACAGAGAGAAAGACAGAACTCATCTCCCATTATTCAACCGTGTACATTCAAACATGTATATACGTTAGTTTCACTCTCTCATGTTAGTCTGCAGGGATATCTGCAACGTGGTTCGGAGTCATGTGTGCAGAATTTCCCCGTACACAACTTATATGTACGGGATTTCTTTAGAGCACGGAGTGAAGAAAAACTAAATTTAGACCGTATCCTATTTACTCTTTGAACAGCAGCAGCAGCACACACTTACTGTCGACTCCTTTCGTCACTCTACACATACACACACACAAACACACAGAGAAACATGCTCTTCTGTAACGTTGTTTCTTATGCTGCTGGATGGAAGGAGAAGAAGAGCCGTGTGCAGAAACATTTCATTCAAAAAATCACGCACACACACACACACACAAAACAAATTACCATGCTGCGCTATTCTTGTCAAGCTCATCTTCCCTCTTCCCTTCTTGCTAATGCTAATAATAATTGAATCTAATAATAATACGTACCATATTCAAGGAATGGACAAAGTTGAGTGAATACACCGCGTCGTTTTTACAAGACAAAGCCTCTCCGAAGGGAGACAGAGTGCTCACAGGTAAATAATTATTACTCACGCACGCACACAGTTTCACTGATTTTGTCTCAACGTCTATCTCGTTTCCTCTCAACTGCTCCCGGGCTTTCAACCGTTGCACACAAACACACTCAGAGTGTATCTTATAGAGTTGATGATCGAGCTTAACAGGATAATGTAATGCGAAGAATCAAGTTCAGTTGGAAATTGAGAGTACAATAATAAACAATTATTGATTTCAATAGAGGAATGACTCTGGAGCTGTTTGTAATGTGCAGATATTTTGCCAATCACTGAACGAGTGAGCTGCCGGTGGCGGCAGTCCGAGATGGGACGACACTCAGGAGGAACATGCCTTGGAAACAGAGGGTTGATCTCCAAAGATTTTCACCCCTTCAGACAGAGAAGGAACGAAGAATAGAAAGGGTTTTTCTGTTGTAGGAGGAATGTAGCTGATGATGACAAGCTTCTTGTTGTGAAAGGTGTCATGGGATGTGTGCCTAAATTAATACCTCGTATCAAGAACACGCCTGCCGTCCCTCCTACCTCAAAAAAGGTACACATACACAGCACATCCAACTCTTTAAAAATCCACTATTAATATAGCACACACACAAAGACACACAAATGGAGTCGTCAATGAGATGAGCAATATCGATGATGATAGAGACGATGACAAGAGCTGGACTGATACAGCCGTTGGGTTGGTAAGAAGTGGTGGTGGTAGTAGTAGTTGTAGTAGCGGTAGCGCGGATAAATTCTCAAGTCCTTGTCCTCTGTACTGACTGAGACGAAATCAGGAGGCAACTCCAGTCGCTTCGGACTTTATCTTGTAAAAGCTTTCGCATCTGGGGCTCAGACTATGTGTGTGTGTACTTTCTGCGCAATATGATATGCACACACGTCCCCACTAACACACACCCGGCCCGTGCCGTTTAACAAACTACAGCTTTAACTAGTGTGAACTTAGTAGCCTCGCGTACTGTGCAAAGCATCTCACCCTTCTTCTGTTTCTCTCACAATAGAGTTCCTATACGCTCACACTCGGTACTTCTTTTCCCCGCGTCTCTCTCTCTCTCTCTCTATCTCTATCTTACTCTCTGAAGAAGCGTGCCATCACCACTACACATAACAACATTGCGCAGTCGTAATCATATCAACATTTAATATTCTTCCCTTGAATCTCATGTTATTGGAACAATTAGCACAGGAACATATGACTTGAAACCGCATCACAAAGCAAGCCAACTGCATACAGGCACTTTCCAGCAACGTCTTTCCCCTTCCTTCCCGTCCATTCATCTAATCTGTGCATCAGTGTCAAGTGGAGTATGATAAAAGTAAGTGTCAAGATCAAGAAGAATAAGAAGAAGGGTGGCTTTTCAATGCACCCGCAGTCCGCTCCATGCTTCTAAGTTCGACTTGAGACCCCGAACATCCATTCTCCCTACTCCTCTACTCTTTGCCTTGGGATATGATTGATGAACTCTGTGGCGTCTCCTATCATCAACCATAATGCCATAATATTAGATCTGTACGAGCCAAAGCAAGCATTAAATCTATTTCTGATGCTCGACTTCCCCAAAATTAGCCACGCGAATGTACTACGAACGAAGCAAACATAACCAATATGACTTCTTGTCTGCTCCAAATCCTCTCTTTCTTTCTGACGTGTGCTTTTGTAACTTCTCACATTATAATTATATGTAATTACAATTTAAGCCTGTTTATATGTGCATAAGGTGATACGGGCACGTGATGCCAGTAGTAGTGGCATGATATTAATTACACCCCGGAACTGTATATCTCTGCATGGAATCTGGGAGTGAATTTCCTGTGATTTACCCAAAAGGTGAGGCGATAGGATCATTCAGTTTGACTCAGGTATAGTAAACTAAATAAGACATTTAAATTACTCTGTACTAATGGACTAACATGATGATAAAACGAGTGTAATCAAAAGTTTACTTGCTTCTGTGCCTGTGTGCACTGTAGGCTAGCCAAAAATATCATTGACCCTGCCAACTCACATGTTGTCATGTATAAATGATATGACCACCCTATGGATGCACACAAAACTATTATCACACGTGCGATACCATTAAGAATCAATATAGTAGTAAATGATTCCACCTAGATGCGAGACCCATTATGTACATTATGTTGATAAAATTTCATAAACATAACTTATGGCGGCTGCTTAATAATGACGAACTTAGAGAGAGAGAGAGAGAGAGAGAGAGACAACTTTGGAGTAGGAGGATTGAGCAAAAAAAGCAATAAAATCTCCATGAGGGCTATTAAAGGGGACTAAAAATCTATTAAAACTTGCAGTGGTCATACACAATGACCATCCGTCGCCATTACCACTTGCTCAAATCCAAGCTCACCCTACGCAGACAACAACAACAATAATAATAATAATCACGCTTAATGATGATATGCTGCAATTTAATTAGTCAGTCTCATCTCCTCCTTATAGGACACAAATGTGAAGACAGGTAGCCGTTGGTCTATGCACGCAGAGAGTGGACCTCATAAAAATCCCCACTGAATCAGCTCATAACCAACCACTAAATCAACTGAGCACATTACAACTCGTGCAGTGAGAACATTTACGGCTGACATACCGGTAGGTAATGTATAAATAATTATTCCCTTGATTGCTCTATTATTTGGTAAAAGGTGAAGTGGAACAAATGGTTTTAACCGATCCTATGTTCTCAAAGCATAATCCCCTTCGCATGTCAAATATTATTATCATTACGCACACACGGACAGAATACGGACGTGATGTGAGAAGGGAGCTATAGTGACTGCGGGAAGGTGTATTAACATCACACTTGGAAGGGCACGAGCGCTGTGTAATTTCACACTGAATAATAATATCAACACTAAATCAACCGGATGGATAACTAATGTCTATAATGAGCTACACTCTTGTACACACACACAGTAAACTTGTTCTCACGTCTGTCTGCCTCCCTTCTTTGTGTCCAAGAGACCGAAAACTCAAGACTCATGGGTCACAGATAATTACATGGCTAAGGAAGGCTAAACTACATCCACACCGCTATATTTTCAGCCTCACCATCATCATGATCGTCATCATCATTGATTTCCGAACTGAATATTAATTCCGTTGATTTACATCGCATTGCCAGCATCCATTCTCTCTGAAGGTCTATCCTTTAAAACTGTTTTCAGTTAGAGGAAACTAGTGCTATTTAAATCAGCACCGGCCATTATAATCCTCATTTTAACGTTTTATGATGAACACTTGTGGCAAAGATTCCGTTCTTACCACCATCACCACTACGGACCACTAAGGATGATAAAATAACAAGTGCAATCAAGATGAGTGAGTGTGAATAAATTCAAGGGGTATGGAGCGACATCCATAAATTCATAAATCATCTTCAAAACTGGATGTGAAATCACAGCAATGACCAGAGGCATTAGACAGACACACACATACACACACACAAGCACATGGGAACTCCCTCCCCGCTCAGATGCTCATCAATTTTCCGTCTCAAATAGTACAAATTGACCCTCCTCTGCATGTACCTTCGTACACACTAAAGTCCTCCACTCAAACTGACGGACAGGTAGAACAAGATGTGGGAGAATTACTTGAAGCAGAAAATAAACTAATGCCTCTCCACATACATGTAATTCTCTCTCGTGTTTTTGTTGGGATAAAAACCGCATGTGATCATCATCGTAATGTAGAATTTCGGAGCTTCCCTTGAATCTATAAACTCCCTTCGTCCTGTCAGCCATGAGGTGAGACGGATAATAGATACTTGAGCATTATCATCATCACCAAGCTTAATCGCTCCTGATCACACACTTCACAATGTCTGTCTGGTGCCAAATAATTCTTTTGCTCCGACAGCACACACACACACACACATCTCACATAACTCCTAAAGGATTCTCTTTAAATGGATCCACTGTACTGTACAGTAGAACATGAAACTATTTAAACACGACACGAGAATAATGTCAGATAAATCAAGTCAAAGCGTTAACAGATTGTAGTGGAACTTGAGCTCAGCAAGAGGTAAGGGTTATTTAAAGAGACCAATATTTGCCCTCATAATAATCATCATGTGCGAGCTGACAGTTAAGAATTTAATGAGCACGTGAGAACCTTTGACGGGAGTAAATTAAATTCATTTAACCCGAAGGGACAAGGTGAAACGTTCCTTTGCGTGTCTTGTATATAAGACCCATACAAACATGCTAATCCAGATGTAAACAATATTTTGGCTTGAGTGGAGCCAAACTGTGAGAGTGCATTGGACTTATGTGCCAAAGTCACTGTTCCTGACCCTCTCAAACTGTATTTCAGCACGCGGATCAAACGGAGAGCAGGCCAAGCTTTTCATCTTGGCTCTCACCAGCACTATACAACCACCTGAGAGAGACTATAATACTTAAAAAAAAAGACATCCATATTATACAAAGCGTATCCGATAAAATCCATGCTCGATACATTTATTATAGTACTTGAAGACTCCATTAATATCCTTTAAAGTGGACTAGAAAAACATTGACAATTCCCTCATTCCCTTCATCCATTCTGCACATATCTTGAGGGGGTAAGAATCTGCAAATCTGCTGGCTTAACACAAACCCAACGACGCTGCTCCTGTGCATAGTCTTATGGGCCGCATCTTTCACCACATTCCATAAATCTGATTTGACAGGGAGTTGATGCGGGTGCACTTGCGTACAACTCTACTCACTTGCTCAATCTACCTCCCTATGCCATTCAATGCAGTGTTGTGGGTAGGCTTGTGTGTGACGACATGAAGGATTAACGAGAGATATACTATACGCCTTGTGGCTAGAGAAAGTGCTGCACAGGAGCAAGACTATAATAATAGCTACATCACTCTCTCCTCATGGACAGTCCACCTGGCTATTCTATTGTACATGTCCTCAACTATAACTACTGTAGATTTTCCATCTCGCATGTTAAATGACCCACGGAGTCGCAGATACCAAGAACAATGGACAAAGAAGCTGACATGCTAAGGAGGAGGAAGATCATGATGATCATCTCAAGGATATTATCGTCATCATATGATACAAATGTATGACAAAAAAACTACAGGGGGATTATTCCTCCTACTTATGATTGCTTTATATATATTTCTTATATTGTTGGTTTTCATAGTCCTACACGGCTCACAGTAGTGGCGAAGACAAGGAAAGACGAACTAGCGTTATACAACCTTTTCTCTCTCTCCCTTGCATCTCACTCTCTTTCTGACTCTATATTACTCTCGTAAAATATTCGGTTCCAGGCGTTTTTAGAACCCATAAATAAATTACGCTCAGACTCAAATGTATTGTTGATCCAACCATGACCACCGGCTGTAGAAAATATTACATACCAAACTATTTGCAATGTCCATGCCCTCCTCTCTCTTGCCCCAGCATCAGAGCTAATCTCTGCATAATATAATCTTTTATTATTATGCTTCAAAAGCCTCCATGCTATACATGACGACCAACTATGGCCTTAATCTCTTCATTCGTGTACACACGCACTACACATGTGGAAGCGATCACTCCAGTTTTTTTTCACCACATATAGGATCCCCATTTTAACAACTTTTATTTATAACTACTGAGTTTTCCCCGTCCATATATACTTTATTTTAAAGCTTATTATATTATTATAATGGCATCTTGTGAATTACAACGACCCTCCTTAACGCTCTCTACAATATACAAAGAACTTTCACATTGTAATTTTCCACAATTCAAGTACCCAAGCTCGGTGTCATCAAATTCCAATCTTGGGCATGTAAGACTTTCAACAACTGAAGCCATCGACCTCTTCGATCTGGCTTATTATTCAAAGACATTCAGTCCATTCAAGCTCAAAAGTAAAACACACAAAATTTTCAAAATCAAGATTTAAACAAAAATATTGGGATTAAATCCGAGAATCCGCGATTTCTAAAAACAAATTCTAATTTCGGAGTACTGCATCGGCAGGTGAGGACTGAGCAGGGTCAAGATTTGAATAATGAGTTGAGCCTGCAAAGGGGTGTGGGTAAACCGCAAGAGCGGGGGCCACGTTGTCAGTGAATTCGGAGCGGAAGATTTTCTATTGACGGAGAAGAAAAGCGGGTTGAATCCGCAATTTTTCTCCCCATCAAGCCATTGAGTTCTCATGTAAGTGCGCTTGGTCTTCTCTCCCCCGATTTCGACTGATAGATAGGTTTTTTTTCTCACTCTATCCTTCTTGAGCGTGATCTTGATATTAGTCGCTCCCTAATCAAGTTTTATCCTTTCTTTGGTAGGAAAAAAAATCACCCGGATTTTCCGCACACAAGAGTCCGACTCATGCTGCTTCTGATGAGGGCTTGTTCGACTGGGTGGAGAGTAAGAGATTTTCATCCGGAAAGGACTGTGGAGCGGTGAGGAGTTGTACAGGAGGCCGATGTGAGAGTTTCAGGAGGACGGAGACGACGACGACAGCAACAAGAATGAACAGTGGAAATCTTCATGTAGGGAAACGAGAGAAAGAAGGACGGCGACCAAGAATCAGTTGATTGTGTCCCGGGACGTTTACCATCTTATACGTAGTATAGAAAATGTATATGCAGAGACGGAGAGAGAGAGAGAAAGAGATAGAGAAAGAAGAAGTGGGAGTGAAGAACAGACAGCAAAAGTACGTAGTAAAAGGATGTTCAATGAAATGTACATGCAGGATGGAAAGGGCTTATAAATGATTCTATGGATTTCTCTTTTCCTAGTAGTATGGAAGAAGAAGCCCCATTAAGACTGATACATGTGAATGAATGGTCGTCTTCGTGTGCAGTAACGGGAGACGGATGGACGGGATGCTACTTAGTTATATGCAGAGAACGAAGAGACGAAGTACGCAAGAAGGGCAGTTTAAAAAGTTACATACACATTTGAGAGTGAAGCAGGCGGCGGCGGGTGTTCTTTGGAAAATCATCTTCTCTGTTCAAAAGGCTCTCCTGCTTCACAGAGAGATTTTAAGGTTGAGAGCCGGCCGAGATAGTGGAAATGGAGATTTGGAGGAGAGAGCATTAACACACCGGATGCCGGTTTGTGAAAGGATGACTACAAGGACAGCAAGTCATAAAATGATCATAGTTCATTGAGGCGGACATGGAACAGGACCAGGGGACGGAGGATTCACCATGTCCATCTGCAGTTAGCCCTGATTTATGACACTCCGCAAAATGTCCCGTGCTTTGTGTAACCATTAATTAAAATTACTCTTGTTAATATCTTTCCCCAATTGCTCCATCAATAAGTCAGTCTTCACACACAACTTGCCCCTTCAATCC
>JAQIWI010001601.1:0-15579 GCA_034698825.1 Deuterosminthurus bicinctus
GGGCCCCGAAATCCATATGTACATACCGAAATATAGGAAACTTTCGTGAAATTTACACGACTTTTTTTTCAGTGCATGATAAATTCTACCATATTCGCATAAATAAGTAGCAAGGGGCTATTAGGCACCAGGTTTAGACTCTGTTACCCGGGTGCGCTCCTGGTCCCCGAAAAATCTGAGTTTTCTCATATCTCAGGAACGGTTGTTTCGATTTCGACAAAACTGAGTTTGTTCGAAAGCTATTTGAAAATTATGACGACGTTTTCAAGCGGACAGACAGTTTTGAAATGCATTTCGAATTATGTCATAAAAGATGGAATTTTGGCATCATATAATCTACACATAAACAAAATACTGCCCAAAATCCAAAATCCGGTCGATGATAACATGACCTTCAACAACTTCCATAATAATCTGCACTTTCGTTGGCGATAACATTCGCGAATCCATCTCGCCAGCACTTTCCTTCAGCTTATATCCAACGGATGCACACGTCCTGTACTCATAAAAGCTTATGCGTTGCAGCCGGATGAAAATGAATTGCCTTTTGATCCATTTATCACAACGGAAGTTAAGACGAGCAGAAGAACCATAGCCTTAAATTTGTCAAATCATTAAAACTCTCCCACTGAGCAGCATAGCAGCTCACGGATAAACCAAATAGGGTCTGCAAAAATGAACCGTGCAGTCATCTGGTGTATTGTCATCATCATCACCCTATCCATATTTTTGAGCATCATTTTGTGCCTTTCTTTAAGTAAGGAAGACCAACCGACTGGCACAGATGCGACTTTGGAAAAAACCGAAACTGTTGTAGAAGGGATCATTGTTGGAACGCTAAGCGGAGTTTTCACCATCTCTCTGCCCGGAGGGGAACAAACGAAAATTGCAGATGACAAGGCACATGCGGTAGCATTCGACTGGAATCGGAAGAAAGCCTACTGGAGCTCGCTCCGATCGATATTCGTTGAGTTGTGTAGTATCAGAAGGGCTAATATAGATGGCACGGACGCAGAAGACCTTGCTGACAACGGTACTTTTTCGAAACTGTACGAATTTTTGAGGAATGAACTCATGTTACTCTTCCTGAGTTCATTTTTTAGTGGACTTGTACCCACTAGATGTGGACTCACTAACAGGAAATATTTATTACGGAAACCAGAATTCTTCGGACATAATAGTATGCAGTGGAAGCTTTCAAAAGTGTTCAGTTCTTGCAAAAAATCAGCAAAACGTTGACAACATTGCATTACACCCTGCCAAAAGGTAATGCATCATTTCTGATTCGTTCCCTTTATAACAATTTCATGTAAAACTTCATTATTTCTGTTTTCCCTGGGGTCAGTTTAATGTTCTGGACCAACAGCACGTCTACAGTGAGGGCAAATATGGACGGTACCGATGCAAAAGTCATCCTTTCAAAAAGTGTCAATAGCATTGCTGTGGACGAAGACATGGACAGACTTTACTGGATTGATGGTGATCTAAAACGTATATACAGCAGTGATTTAAATGGAAACGACGAGAGAGTGATCCGCACTGACGACACAGTTGAATTCAGCCTCATTGAAGTTAGCAGAGACAAAGTCTACTTCGACACGTTCAACAGTACCCTTGAATCTATAAACAAGGATGGAGGGAATCACGCTGTCATAAGACATGACTTTCCTCAGTATTTTTTGGTCATGGCCGCCTACGGCAGCAAGTCTTATTTCCGTTCTAATCCATGCGAAAGCTCTTCTTGCTCGCACTTGTGCGTACTCAAACTGGAATCATTTGCTTGTTTGTGCCCTGAGGGGAAGCACCTTGACCAAGACCACACCACCTGCGTATAACACTTTCTTACTATTCTCATGTTAACGTGACACATTCTGTTAAAATTTAATTTCCAACTGTATACAAAACAATTGTAATTTTTTGCATCTGTATACTTGAGGAATAATAATCAAGTAAAGTTTGGCGTTTCACCAAGACACATTATATATATACTTCCAGCAACAGACAAGTCAGTCTTGAGCAACTAACCGGAAGCATGTTCTTCAAGGACGATAGACGCAAAATGTGCCAGGCGGCTGAGAGCTACAAATGAAACATGAAAATTCAAGCCACATCACAGTACAGCTTTCAAATGCCACCCAGAAATATCTGCCAATTTTTTCAAAATTACCTCGGGCTAGCCTTCCATCTGTCATTGTCAAAGTTTTGACCACTTGAGGGCATCTTTGAAATGCAATGAAAGCGGTTACTTTGGAGAAAACAAACGTTGGATGATCAACTCGTCTACGACAGATGGAGTGGGTCTCCTCAAACATCAGATTCAAGGTCCCCAGCCCGGCAGCAACCACACATGTTACTTGTGAACAATTCATTTTTAGTCGCGGTATATATAAATATAACCGCGACTACTGTATTGGTGGTGGAGTGGGGTCTGTCAAAAAAGGTGGGTGGTTTGACGCGGCCCTAGTGCCCGCTAGGAATGGGGGGGGGGGTGAGGATGATGTCAAATGAAAGCCAACGGTTTTCCGAAGTGCCTTTGGACAATGAAAAGTTGGCCATAAATTGTTTTGGCGGTTTACTGGGCGGTGAAATAGGGACGTGGAAATTAGGCGAGAAGAGAAAGTCTGGGAGGGAGCTCTACATATTGAGCAGCTAGGGTCAATCCCTATATGGTGTGACGTCATTAACCTAACTCCGACTTTGCGATGTCTGGCGGTTGATGAGAAAAATATAATAAGTCTAGAGCTTCGCTTTGACTAAATATACTCCCGTTGGGGTGCAGGTCAGTCGCGCTACAAGGACTGATGATACATGGGAAATATTATGGTCAGGGGCCTATTGCATAAACGTCACAAGTCGACAATTGCCAGTCACCTGCATTGTGAAGCATACGGGGATGACTGACAATTGTCGACTTGTAACGTTTATGCAACAGGCCCCAGGAGGTTGATTTAAATACCGATTTCGAAGCCGATTTCGATGCCGAGTTCGATGCAGAGTTCGATGCAGATTTCGACGCCGATTTCGACGCGACTGACAATTGTCGACTTGTAACGTTTATGCAAAAGGCCCCAGGAGGTTACTATGCTTTAAAATAGGGCCAATGCTGAAGCATAGTAACCCCTTGACCTTGACCCGATGTTAAAGCATAGTTCAACCGATTTAAATACCGATTTTGACGACGATTTCGACGTGACTGACAATTGTCGACTTGTAACGTTTGCAGGCCCCAGGAGGTTACTATGCTTTAGCATAGGGCCAATGCTGAAGCATAGTAACCCCTTGACCCGATGTTAAAGCATAGTTCAACCGATTTAAATACCGATTTCGACGACGATTTCGACACCGACTTCAATGCAGATTTCGACGCCGATTTCGATGCAGTATTCGATGCAGATTTCGACACCGATTTCGACGCCGAGTTCGATGCAGAGTTCGATACAGAGTTCGACACCGATTTCGACGCCGAGTTCGATGCATATTTCGATGCAGATTTGGTTGCCGATTTCGATGCAGTGTTCGATGAAGATTTCGATGCATGCCGAGTTCGATGCAGATTTCGACGCCGATTTCGATGCCAATTTCGATGGCGAGTTCAATGCAGAGTTTGATGCAGATTTCGACACCGATTTCGACGCCGATTCGATGCCGAGTTCGATGCCAATTTCGATAGGCATTTTGATGCCGATTTCGACACTGATTTCAACGCCGATTTCGATAGCGATTTCGATGCCGATTTTGAATTCCGCTCAAAATTGGGAATGTGCGAGTGAAATCAAAAGATTTTACAAGTCTCCCCGAACGTGGCTGACTTTCCAGATTGTCGACGGTGAACCTGAGACAAAGTTTCCATGCGTTTGACAATTAGATTCTGTAGCGTTTCAAAGGCACAAGAAATATTGCTGCGACCTCCATTGAGCTCAAAGTTGTCCGAGAGTTTAGTAGCAGTGTTGAGGCCATCCCATTGAACCTCTCGATATTAAGTTGCTGGGAGATGTACTCCAATCTCATTCTTTGTGTTCTCAGTTCCCCAAGCTAGCTTTCAAGGATCTCATGAAGGTAGGAGCAGTAGTGCTCATAGTCAGTCACATGGACTGCCGAGCTTCTCTCCAATAGATTGGCTTGTAAATTCACACGATCTTCAGTGTGTAGAACTTGGAGATTAGGAGAAATCTTCACCACTTCATGTGGTTTGTCAAGCGGACGCAGATGTCACGTTATTCTCAGAACCCTTGAGGTGCCACCGGATAAAAATACATGCCGTTCTAACACACGAGTAAACACAAAGGAAGCCAGTAAGATTAGACTAGCAGCGCAGCAGCAGTCATAATGGAAGTCAGTACTCAAATACGGTGGATCATGACTCATGACAGTTCTGATTAGGTTGTATGAGGCTTTTTCCACTATCCCTACCAGAACATTTAGTCATGTCAGTTATCTGCATTATTGCCTTTCGCAAAAACATCTGCCAGCAGTTTCCTCCAGTTGGCCCAACACATGTTCCCCTCAGAATTTCTCCCGTTCCACCGGAATGAAAATCAATTACATCCTGGCACACTTATCTCAACAGAAGTAAAAGAGTTGAAAAAGCCATAATGGGCTGACGTTCATCAAATCTTTAGAACTCTAACCCTCAGCAGCACAACAGCTCACAAATACTACACCAAGTCTGCAAAAATGAATCGTGTGGTCATCGTGTGCATTGCCATAACTCTGTTCATAATTTTGACCATTATCTTGTGTCTTTGTCTAAACAAGGATGCCGAGCCAGCAAGCACCGACCTGGAATTGAGCAAATCCGAGACTAAAGTAGAGGGGATCTTTATTGGAACCAGGAGCGGACTTTTCACCCTCTCTCCACCGTCCTTGCACCAAACCAAGATTTCAGATGAGGACGGGCGGCGCGTAGCATTCGACTGGAGATCTAGGAAAATCTACTGGTTCAGTAATGCATCTAAAAGTATCAAGAGGAGTAATCTTAATGGAACTGACGTGGAAGTCGTTCTACAAGGTATTCAAATGGCATTACGTGAACGTAGAAGTAAGCAAGTATTGAGCTGGGGCTAACATTTTGTTTCATATATAGCGGAAACATGGGGGTTTGCTGTGGACTGGATAACGGGAAATATTTATTACCACCACGTTGTTGGATATGGATCTTCAAATTTGAGAGTGTGCAACACAATGGGTGTGAAATGTACCGTTCTTGCAGCAAATCAGAATACTGTCAATAACGTTGCTGTGTATCCTTCAAAAAGGTAAAACTTGTTTTTCCGAGCGATTCCCTTCATTCAATTTGAATTTGATTAATCGTGTTTTGATTTTAGTTTAATGTTCTGGACCAACAACACTTCTGTTGTGAGGGCAAATATGGACGGTACGGACGCCAAAATTATTTATGCAAAAAAGGTCTACCGCTTTGCGTTAGACGAACAATTGGAAAGGCTTTTCTGGATAAGTTTGGACCAAAAATCCATTGCTAGCTGCGATTTGAATGGAAATGATGTAAGAATGCTCATAACTACCCCCGAGCCTGTTCTTACTACAATTGCAGTTCATGGTGACGTTGTCTACTTTCGCAATTCCACGGGCCACAGTCTTCACTCCGTCAGCACGGATGGTGGAGGTCCTTCGTTCATCACCATTACAAAAGGGGATATGGAGGAAATGACGATCTACGGAAGCATGACCAATTTTCGGCTGAATCCATGCACAAATTCTCCTTGCGCGCATTCGTGTGTACTTAAAGGTGCCTCGTATGCTTGTATATGTCCTCGATGAAAGCGCCTTGACCACGACGGTCCCAGCTCTATTTAGGATTTTCTTACTTTTAACTTATCTGAACTTGATGTAGAAACCAAAACCTGATTTCCAATTCCGTCTAATGCAAGTTGAAAGGCGATTAAGAAACAGTTTGAAGACGTAAATAAAATCAATCTATTGTAGTAACATTAACATCATTTTTTGTTTCATGTATTTGTATTATCTTTTACAAGCTGCCCTCTCCGCCCCTGCAGATTACTCTCTCCAAGAATGAGAGTTAATTTTTTTTATTAGCAACCAACAACACGAAAAGCTTATACCAAAAGTTTGAATTGCTACTTAAAATTAAATGAATCCGCCATTCATTAGGTTCGAGCTAAATCAAAACATGAACATTAAGAAAGGTTCAATCTGCTAAAAGCCAACGCTTCCCAGAAATACGGCGCGTGTGGACGCATGAGTGTCACAGATCACAGAGCAATAATAGTGGAGTGGCTTGGTCCACTTTTGGAGAGCTCCCTGTACAGTACCAAGACTTTTCCATTCCTCACACGTCATTCCAGCCAACCGATACGTTGCAAAAGTTTTTTTCAACAGTAAAACTTGAGCTACAAACCTCACTATGCTGCCTCAATTGAACTCCAAACTTGGAGCCTTTTATGGGTCCCTACTAAAATTTTGCCGTATCACTGGAACTACTCCATTGAGTTATAATAAACAGTTTCATAAAATAGAAATCTCTAAAAACAGACTGTATACATTCTGGTCCCATTTTAATATCTTGATGTGCATCTTAAAGTGTCTTTCCCTACTTTGTCTACTAGGCAATAGAGCGCTGAAGAAATCAGCTTTAGATGGCTGCTTGATCCTTTAGCCTTATAACGCAATGTACGCGCTGCAGGTTGTCTTGCAAATTGCCATTGTGGTTAATCCTACGGAAGTTGCAAAATGCATGACCGAGTTTTTCCAACTAGCCACTATGCCACCACCGTACGGTAAAGTTCTAAGATTTTTAACTCAGGATTTCATATAGTTTCTTTGCTAAATTCAATTGGTGTATTTGTAGTACTGAAAGAACATGAGGAGAGGTACGAGCAAAGACGATGTGGAATCAACAAGCACATAAGTCACAAAACACTCGAGCCTGGCTGCCTGTCGATAGGAAGGGAGAATGCTGATGGAAATGTTGTGCGCAATGTTTCCGGGAATATTGCCCTCAATAATGCTGTATCGCATTTTACACCACACGCACAGCGAAAGTTATCAGTACATGTGCTGTTCCTCTTCTTTCAGAACATTTTTAGCAGCTTCTCCCCACCATCGATCATATTCCGGATTTTGTTATTTATTTATTTTTTATTTTATTTTATTTTATTTTTTAACTTTTCTGACTCTTCATCGGAACCTTGGATGCAGATGAGTCACATATCCGCCAAGACGCTTTTCCGCTGACGCAATAAATCAGACGCAAGCACATGATTCACTTTGATCCTGAGAATTTACTAACTGTCCAAGTATTATGTTACTTTTAGCATTGGGCTCGAGCACAAAGCAACAGAGTTCTCTTCGTCTTCCTCTCTCATGTAATCTATTGAGAACCCCTCCCTTGAATGTCATATTAGCTGACAAGACTCGCCTGTACAAGCGAATGTTCCAGGGAAATAAAAAAAAATCGTCGGCTTTGCAATATTGCCTGCATTTTTTACGAGCTCTTCACAGCCTCGCACGTCGGCCCAACGTTAGACTTTGGCTACAGGCGTGTCCTAGCCACAAGTTGATTAATGTAATAACTCCGTGCTGCTCGTGAAAGTAAACAAGATTTGGAAATAAAGATTGGAGGAATTGTAGAAGTATAGCATAGATTTAAAAGAAAAACAGCAAGAGATTTTGTTCAAGTAGTTCCACTATTATTGTAATATTGCCTTTAAATGGCTCAAGGCAGTTGGATCTTTCTGACTGTTGCCTTGTGCCTGTCATGGCTGAGCTGTCAGACTGTGATTGCTTCCATAAATGCGGGCAACAATGGACCAGAGCAGGTAACTAAAACCTTAGTAATTAATTTGACAATGAACTAGTTAAAAAAATTACCAAAACAGTTGCTCTTTGATCTCCTTGATAACTTGTGAGGTCTAATGATTTTCAGGGATTCAGTCCAGCTCCGTCAGGAAAGGAAGCAATAGTTATTGGCGCCGTAGCCCGTGAGATTTTGGACCGGCTCTATTCCGAGCGTCATGAGCCATTTGTTGAAGCGCTTTTGAAGCGTCCGGAGAGTCAAAACTTGACAGACGAAGAAGTCTTGTGGAAATATGCCAATCCAAACTGGTCTCGAGACGGGGCGCTGTCAAATACAGACCTGCGGCTAAAGACTATTGACTACATTTGGGATGAACGGGGCTATCAATCAATTGCCGTCGGTGTGGATCCAATTTTGACGCAAGTTGTCATTGCCGGTAACATCAAAGCATTGGACTTGGAAGAGGTTTGGAAGGGTTAAGGCCCTTCACTTGGAAATTTCTGGCTGCACGGCTGCTGTTGTTTACCATGAAAACCGAATAATCCAACGTTTTGAATCTTTCAGAACGACACAAGCTCTTTAACCTTGGACACTTATCAAGCCTTGGTTAGTTTTGCACTGAAAATAAATTGTCAACAATAAAATTTGAAATAAGCTTAATGTGCAAATGCTTTTTTGTCCCTCAGATCAAAGTGCTTAAAGCATGTGGTGGGAACTGCGATGGTCGTGGAAGTACAAGCCTCTGCAACAGTTTCCAGGATTTCACCCTAATCAAAGCGGATGACTTCCAGCACAAAATTCAAGATTTAAGCGACCAAGATAAAGACAAGCTTCTATATGCCTTGGACCAAGTTGGAACCGATAAGCTACACGGGAGTGAATCAGCCGTCAAAGAAATTCATCTCAGCTACAAAAAATGGAAAAGCTCAATCTCCAAAAGAGTCATGGAAGCTGCGAGCAAAGGAACAATCATCTCTGACCTTCTTGGCGGCACCAAATCTATTGGGCTTGAAAAAACAGCCATCAGTCCAAAACTCATGTCACAGAGGCTGAATCAGTTACAAGAGGAGGAGCTTGAGTCTCAAGCAAAGGAATACGAGAAATTTAAAACTGGCAAGATGGACGATCCAAATTCATTCAAAGGATTCAGCCTCTCCCAAAAACCCGTCCAGAAAGTCAACTTGGCAATGTTTGGCAAGAACCTCATTGAGGGAGTTTTGAACCAGAATGCGGATAGTGTGATTGCAATGGGCAAACTATTGGGAGTTGATCGGAGTCATAATCAAAAGGTTGAGATGGCTGGAGCGAAAGGAACGAAAACGTTGGAGGCTGCAGAGAAAATTTTGGGAGCGACCTTGAAAGCTGCTGGTCCCTTTGTCGGCTCTGCCTCAAACGGTATCAGCATCTACAGCTTCGTGGAGCAAATTAATCAGCTGAAATACCTACAAAAATTCTGCCAGCGAAATGACTCACTCGTTCAGGATCGTCTTAAAAGTGATTGCAAATTTGACTTGGATAGTGCTATCGCCAAAACAGTTGCAGATAAAGTTGAGAATGTCAACGGTGTGGCTGTCATCGTTGAAAAAATTATTCCATTGTTTGGGAAAAATGAGACCCAGCAAATTGTACTTGGTGTCATTGATGTCCTCATGGAAATTGTATCTCAGATTGACGCTGCAGTGAAGGCAGTTAACCGTGTCAGCGCCACAGAGGTCACAACTTCCAGTCCTAGTTGACCTGAAAGCCGGGAATGATCACGTGTTGGGATTTACTGATCGCAAGCACGTCTTTCTTGTCGAAAAAGGGTACAAAGAGTTTACCGGTGGGTCAGCTAATGATGTTTTCGTCATTAAGTCCTTCCCAATTCATGGCCGATTGGATGGGGCAGGTGGAATAAACTCGTTGGTTTTGGATTATGCTGGACCCAATATAACTTTCGACTTGTCATCTGGATGTCAAACCCACGACTGTGTCGTCCAACTTAAGAACTTGCAGCAGATCATTGGAAGGCCCAACTTGTCGGACGGGGTTGTTGTTTCCTGTTCCACCACCTATGTCGATTTGAACGCGGGAGTATCACAAAGGGACCCCGACAAAATTGAAGTTCCGGGTTCCACTTGTAAGGCTAGCTCAGTATTCCAGCTTCGTTCCTATACAACCGTCGAAAACAACCATCAAGTTAATGGGGTTTTCACATACCAAGTTGAATTCGGTTCTAATATTCAAGTCAAGCTGAATATACTTGGAAGATCATTTGCTTCTGCAGCTTTTGCCACAAGTCCATGGAGTTGTTCAATTGCAGTCCGATTCGCCAGTTAATGTAACTGGCCTTGAAAATCACCCCAATGTATTCTTCGTTGGCCCAGCAACTCAAACTTTAATGTGTACAGGAGGCGGAATGGATGATACATTTTTTGTTACATCAGAAGGGTTCCATGGGACGCTAGTTGGGCAGCAAGGAATCAACGCAATCTATCTGACAGAAACATTGTGGAGTGGAAAGCTTGTTACCATCAACGTCGTTGAGAGGTCCTTAGTAGTGAAAACTGGAAGCACTACTGAAAACGAAATGAAATTTAGCAACATTCAGCGAATTTTCGGTCGAGCAGAAGAATCGGAAGTGATTTTCCCCGGATGCGACACGGAATTGATTGATACAAAGGGCGGGAGTACTTCAAATGGACACGACTTGATTCATGTCTCCTCTGCCTTGGATTGTTATTTCGTCCTGGATGTGGCCATTCGCCCAAATCTGGTTGTGGTAAACGACGCGACAGCAGGAGAATTCAAGTACGAAGGAGATTTTCGAGGTGGCAGCACGTCAGTTTTTCTTGAGTTTACTGCGTCAACTGACCATAAAGTCTACCTAGATATAGATTTTCTACAGTTGACTGGTCTACTCATTCACCAAGGTCGTGTCAATATGACAACTAAGGATTCATCGCAATTCTCGGTGGATTTTTTTATTCCGCTAGACGCACATACGCACACTCAGCCTTCCATATCTTTTCAAGATGGCCTCCAGCTTAAAATAAGTCACTCAGGAGTCTTCAGCTCGACTTTATTTGGTACTCTTCGACATGTCAGTTCCAAGCACAAGAGAAACACCGAAGAAAGCAATCTAATTGAGAGATATCGTACTACCGCCAAGGATACCATGACGAGCATTGTGATGGAAATCGAGAGCAACACATTGGTCTCCATTGGGTCTGGTGGGAGAATGGACATTATTACTGCAGTTCCAGACTACTTGTACAACATTTTGGTGGACAATGATGCCAACGAGACAATTTATCGAATCGCCAAAGGGTCTTCTGGTGTTCAAATTCGAAGCCATTCGAAACCGTGGCGAAAACAAATGCTGGATCTATCCCCGATTTTTGAGGGAAGAGACGACATGGCTCCAAAAATGGTGGTGCATGGGGCAGACTTTAAACTTCAATTTGAAGACGTAGAAATTGCCATCCACGGACTAAATCATGGAGACTCTGACCTTTTGAACAGTTGGCAGGTGCTTTTGAGGGAAACGTTCTTGAATATTGAAAAGGGTTCTGATGGACTCATAGTACTCGTACCTCAGCCAATATTACTGGACAAGAAAATGTACGATACTTTTGTGGTGAATGTGCCCAGCCTGGAATTTGACATGAAGTTTCTATTATCCAATGACTCGGATCCAATCAAGTATGAAAGAGTCAAGCAAGGGAACAACTTGGTCTTTACGAATCTTTTCCAACATGACGTGTCACAGGGAGCTGCAACTTTGGTGTTCTACGATTTTTACAACGAAAATCTTACAGATGCTCTGGACGAGAAGCGCGTGGTCTTTGAGGTGGAAGCGGGGGTGTTCGTTAATGTTTCACTGGATGCAGGGGAAGACATACCAACGTTTGAGCAACGAGAGCGGGAAACTTTTGGGTGAGCTCTGAATTTTGAATTTCCTTTAGCAATGTCATTTCAACAATAAACTGTACTTAGGCGAACGGATCCCCTGGTTTTCGTTGTACCCATCCTTGCGGCATTTCTAATCGGATCAGTTGCTTACCTTTGCTGGGCCAACAAGTGGTACAAATTTATGAGGCCTTTCAAAGGAAAGTATAAGCTCGCTCCAGTCGCTCTTGGCCCAAAGATTGAGAAGCCGCTGATTCCACGGACTCGTTTGAAAACTCAAGGGAAACCAACTGAATATGAGGTTTGGTGATGATAAGAACCTTTTTTTATGACTGTAGCTTTATGAATTGGCAATTTAAATGTGGAATTAGCTTGACCCGTTACCGAAACCAGCGACGCTATCAACGGACACATACCATGGTTTGAATACCGAATGTCAATTTCGGCGTAAGTTTTCAAAATTTTAGCTGCATGTTACGGTTTTTCTTACAAACATTTGATGTTGTTTTTTCCAGTTTTAGATGAGCCTGACTCTGAATTATCTTCACTGGACCAACTAAAAATGCGGATTCTGAGGTAATTGATTTTATTACTCTGTAACTGTCGCTGTCTATTGGGTTTAGATGCTTCCCGTTTGAAATTAGCGGCTTACGTAACGATTTTGATGATTAGAGAACCGATTCAATTTGGACCAGTACCTGCTGTGGATATGGACGAAGAACTGCAGGCGGCTTGTCTAGAAGACTTGAATGATGCCATCTAATACAATGAATAAGTCCACTTAGGAGCTACTTAACCAATACTATTTCAGTAGTTTAGGTGAAATCTGATTAGATTATTCAATAAGTTTCTATAGCAAGGCTTAGAATGCAAAGTAACGCGTAGTTAAAAGTGAGAACATTTCTGCTATGAGCACCTAAAAGCTTTCTTTTGTTTACTAAATTAGTCTCCGAAATCTGGCCTTTGTAATAGAACCGTGGAATAAGTAATATGGTCTTTAACTGTACTTCAATTTGACTTAACGGAGAAGGTTTATTTTGTCCAGCAAGGCAGTAGTAGCTACAGAATTCTGACGATGAGTTGACTAGGTATCTTACGTGGCATGACGCATACTAACAACAAGCTGTTCGTCTTCCTTGTACTCATGTATGTTTACTGTTGGAAGAAAGTCTTATATTGTGTGCATGAATAAAAAGGTAAATTTATTCCGGGCTGCAACATTTCTTTGACTCTCGTCCTGTAAGTCTGCAGGTCGTGTACCCCAAATTCTGCCCATTTTTTAAGCAGAAATCAAATGATAATGTGAGCAACTTTGACATCTTCAACCTCCAAGGCGCCTGCCACGCTCTACTTGGTACGCCTTACATTCATGCAAACGGATTTGCTGTCATCTCTCATCTAATTTCCACGTCAAACAGTTGCAGAAAATGTCAGACGGCAACATCAAGGCCCACACCTAATTCTTTGACAATACTTTGGGAGCTTGTCACACATTTGTCGGAATTGTGTCAGGTGTTTCTTGCCAGGCTCATAGTTCCCTTAGAGGGTTACGTAATTGAATTGGTAATTTGTCGAGCTCCATGTGGGTGAAGCAGGAAAACTTGATTTACCACAAACGAGGACTCAAGGACAGACGGCATCATTCCATTACAATTCCTATTTGCTGCTACAGTAGATGAAGAAAGGCGCTGGAATCAACTGTTCGCGGTGGCATCATCGGTTAACCCGTTTAGTTATTCATTAGGCCATTAAATCATTAGGAGGTCATTAGAGAGTTCAAAATAGAATGCCCGGCGTTTTTTTATGTTTTATGCAGCCAAACAGTTAGTTCATTGCATCTTACGGACTTGTTGTACGTAATCTAATATTTTCAACATTAGCATTACAACAATAACCGACGGTTGTGAAGCCCAAAGGACGACATTATTGCACTGTAATAACGCTTCACAAGGCTAAATGAGTTCTCTTGTAAATTGTGAAGAAAATATTGTGATTGGAAAATGTCCAGGCAAGTTGGTCCAATTTATCCGAGCATTCGGACTCAATTTAAGTTCCTTGGTCTTGATTTGCAGCAGTATCGACCGGTACTACGCCATTGTGCACCCTCTGCGCTCATTGCATTCGTCCTTAAGGGTGAGACGTATGATCTGGGGGTCATGGGCTGCAGCGGCGGTTTTTGCTGCTCCACAGGTAGCGTGCGGAAAACTCCAATCTAAAATGTTATTCTCTGGTTGGGCTTTCTAATTGTATGTCTTTTGTTTTGGTCACACCTGGTCCTATTTCGTGTGAAAACTCATCCTTTGAACGCTTCACTGACGCAGTGTCTTTCAATTTGGATGGGGCTTAAATGGGAAGTTGCCAACACGATCCTTCAACTCTTCGTCCAATATTTTATACTACTTGCTGTGATTGCTTATTCCTATGGCCAAGTCCTTTACAAAATCTCCACTACAACTGTGACTGTTTGCTCGGGTAAGCTACCGATGCGGGGGCGTATGATGTACAATTGTGGTTGCTGCGCTCAACCTCTGACAATTCTGTGTGAAGTTGCTTTGATGTGAATTTTGCTGTTTTTACGTTTTCCAGCAAACAATATGCTCCTGAGGAGAAGCGGCCAGTGTGTAATTGACCGAGCCCGGGTTCGCACTGTCAAGTTGACCTTGATTATAGTCTGCGCTTTTGTTGTGTGTTGGACACCTTATGCTGTCATCGCTCTTTGGTAAGATGATGATGACATTTAGCAATCAAGTCTTGAAAAACTATTTAGCAAAAATTTCCCGGGTTGTCTCTTTCCAGGGCAGTGATGGACTACGAGGCAGTAAAGTTGAAGGTTCATCACTACGTCAAGGACTTGCTGTTCCAAATGGTCTTAGCAAACTCTTGTGCCAATCCCCTGCTCTATGGAGTTTGTACAAAGCGAGGCGGAGTGAGCCGCCGTCAATCCACTTCTGCCAGTAATACCATTGAATTGCATACGCTCAACAGCACTTACCGCTCTGGAGGAGAAAGTCAGAGGAATCGGTATCCGGCCAAATGATTGACTTATTAGATTGATTGACTGATTAGAATGATTAAGGTGAGAGAAGTGCCTGGATTTTGATATTCGGTTCAAGCAATTATAGGAGTGGAAATAAATTATAATTTTTTGTTGACTCGAACAAACTTTTCTTCAACTGGAGTGGAAACAGGCAGACCTGTTTTAGATTTGAGCACTAACCTTGAACGTCTACTTTCTTTGCCTAATTATGGCGTCGTCTCACACGTAACAAGTTTGCCAACCCGACTTCCCCGCTTTTGCTTTCATCGTCAGCAGCAACAGATGCGTCCGCTCTTGCGGAAAATCAGGTAGTAATCCAGGCCAGGCATTTCACTCATAATGTCTTTATCTCTCGCCCATTTAACATGCATGACTTAATGACATTGGTTAAAATTTGCATTCATAAGGATACGGCCACAGCACAGAAATGTGGGCGACCTTGACATTTAATGCAACTGCCCTAAGTGCTCGCAAGCATACACCTGAAAAAGTTGAGCCTGTTGGGCTGAGCTCTTCACTTCATTTAAAAATGCAAACCGGATGAATTTTGTCAAGGTCAGGCACGCCTTACCAGCATGCTAAAACGATAGCTACGCAAGTTCGTCCCTTTCCCTGCTGCTCGGCAGTTAGAATGTGTGGAATTGAAAAGCGAGCAGACGAGGAGTCAACCTGACCGTTTTATTATAAAAAATACTTTTATTCAATACTGCTGAGAGGTAGATTTTCCTACTGGCCCTGAAGTCCTAATCTTGACTTTGTGTTCACCACCACCACTTCGACGTTGTTGCTGATTTCGCTTGGAATGCTGCATGATGCTGTCATGTGCACTGACCATGTGCTCGGCATGAACATACTTGGCATGCTCATCGGGGTAGGT